>JAQFYC010004795.1:0-16058 GCA_034694165.1 Tomocerus mixtus | reverse complement strand
GCACCCGCAAGTCACCTCTTGGTTAGCCGACATCTGTATGCCGGAAGCCTCTACATTACATTTAACATGTTGTTTTCATATACGTATATTATCTAAATCTAAAACTAATACAGTAGTAGTAGTTCTTTTACAGGGAGTGTCTACATAGCTGTATCGATCATAATATGAACCTAGTTGCATGATGACAGATTTCCTTATAAAAATCCTTTGATATAAGTAAAATCCAGACTATACACGTGTTCTGTTCATCCTGACAACTATGTCATAACTTATTACTATTACATATACCTACATTTCATAGAAAAAATAATCTGTCATCGGGGGATGGAGACTTTTTCTTATATGCATATTAATCCACAATTACATTTCATCTCGCATCATCTATTTTTTAGCATGTGAAAGGTTTATAATAAGCAGATCACCATTTTTTACTATATAAGCAGTAAGAGAAAAAATGGACACGAGACAGCCAGCTTGTTTATCAAATCATTGCTAGGCATTACTAAAAGCTTGTCCAAACCACCTATCTTAAACTAAATAAGTCGCATAATAAGTATTTAAGCTACAGCAGCACATATACAATTATTGAGCATATTATAGTAAATTACTTTCAACAATCGTTACTCAAATCCTAGTTAGTCTAGTAATAATATAATAAAGAAGCTAGTACATAAGTAAAATAGGTGGTAGATAATTATTGATATTCGTGTATACCGTAAAAACTACATGGATGAAAGCGAATCAAGTAACCATTAGCCAACAATAATGTAATCTAATATTGTAATTGTGAATACAAAAGAAAAGCTTTGTACTACGAATGAAGCGAATAAAGTCTATTGCAAAGTTAATATGAGACACCAAGACAAAAATGGCAAATGGTTCAATGTCAGATTTACAGATAATTACTTTGTAATTAATATAATGCAGTGCCCTTTTTTAAGTAGACATAATTAATAGTCATATTCGCATGATGCCACTTTTTAATGCCAATTTGGAAAATACATCATTTATTCACAGACGACACGACTCCATTATATTCTTCAATGTGTGGAAATTCCTTCGATGTAGACGACAAATTCAAGTCGTGAGTCATGACTGTCGCAAATGACGTGTTGTAGGTAAATCCGAAAATGAAATTTATTAAGTAGCGATTTCTGTGCTACTTTATGGTTTTGCTGTCTGCCTATCTATGTATCTATCTATATGTTTGCAATATAAATCAAAAACTAGAAATAATTGAGTTAATTCGTTCAGACTTTCCACAAATCATCTAAGTATATAATGTACATCAGCATGTCTCTAATTGCAAAACTAAATATGGGAAAATGTAATACTTGTCTATTCTCATCTCATTCCACAAACAAAATTGCCAATTCAATACATCATATCAAGTTCCATTTAGGTACATACTTAATACATATAGTACCCTACACGAATAACGATTATGCTAATAGTAGTGAACTATTCATTTTAAACGTTACTGATACAAACTAAAACTGAATAGATCAAGTGATTACTCATAGGATGTATTTGAGTAGCTGAAGCTAGGCTGTGAATATAATTTCTTCAGTGTCAAGCTATAAAGACTCGCAGAAATGTCCAAATTCAGATATCGCAAAAATAAATGCACGCGTTATTGAAGTATTATCCATCTAGTATATTATAATACAAAGATTCTATCTGTACGCATATTACTTATTTATCTATTTATAGAAAAGCTAAAAGCGTCTAAAATGTATTATACTATTATTACTGATTACTACATGTAAACTACAATTACATATTATAATGTCTTTAAGCAGGTATTATTGTAACTTTTTATATAAGTATATGTTATGTAATACCTACAGTAACACCTATACTACACAAATATATTGCATATCATTGACAACGAATTCTGGGAATTCTACGGATTTACTGCTGAACTACTACTTCTACTATTTCCTTCATTCATGAATTTCATGTAATAGTAGGTAATAAGTGTAACAAAATGATGTACAGAACTTTAGATTGGAATTAGGTTTTCTATTTCTACAAAAGGGGCGTATTCTTCATTACGCACTGTTGATCCATTCCAGGTTTCTTTTTCCTCCAGTTCATCTATCGGACATTATATTTAGTTATACCGCTTAACGCATAACATTCTGCATTAGTGAATATCTTTGTGGTCGAAGTTAGTAAATCTCGGACCACTCTTGTAAAACCTGCATCTCTTTTCTATGTATTCTTAAGCAAAATAATTTAGTGTTTTTACAGATAACGTATCTTAAAAACTTTTGGGAAGTTTCCTTCTACCCACTTTCACTGGCTACTGTATTTAACAATATATAATGAATCAATCAAGTGAGCTTAAAAGGAAGAGTGATAAATATATCCTGTGCTTATTAATATGTCTGAGTGCTGTCTTTCCTGAAGTTTTAGGGGCGGATGCAACAGGTACGCATACATAATGTATACGTTAGTATTATTAAATAGAATCGGATAAGTCATTAAAACAATTATTATTTCTTTATCCTCGTAGATATCTCTCGCCTTCGTAGTGATCTTTTAAATGGCTATGATAAGCACGCTCGTCCAATCCAAAACCATCAAAATGCTACAGCAGTAGGAGTAAAAATTTTAGTCAAAGGATTTGAGTTTGTAAGCTAAACTTTAAATATACTTCTATTTACCATAAACCACTAAACCATATCAAAAAGTTTAACAAAAGTCGAATGCGTATTTTTCATTACAGGATGAACTACGATCTGTGTTTACTTTGCATGCATGGACTGTGATGGTAAGCAAAAAAAAATAACGTCGTTTTTTAGCCTTAATCTATTTCAATAAAAATATCCATTTTTTTAACGCAATTGGAGCAAGATGTGCTTTTATTGTATGCGGGCGTGTATTGCGTATTGTAGTAAGTTGTAAGCGTCAGAATTATTTCATTAGCAAGATGCTTCTAAGCATGTAATAAATAAATAAATAATATAGGTATTGATTTTGACAGAGTTGGAAAGACGAACACATGAAGTGGCAACCAATTAACTACGGAAATATAACTCTGGTACACTTCGCAGCTCATGAGGTGTGGCAACCAGATCTCAGCGTTTATAACAAGTTCTGTACATTTCCTTATCATTTATCCTTTGTTTGCTTTAAACGAGAACATCATGTTTGATCATTCAATTTAAGTGATCACTAAGTATAATTGAAATGTAAATGTAAAAGTATAATTTTTTGTTGCCAACAGCTTGGACAAAAGTGAGATTGATCATTTCGGAAACACAAGAATTATCAGCTTTAATAACGGGCTGTTGGTCTGGGTTCCGCCAACAAAATTCCAAGTTGGGTGTTCGTCAGACTTGCGTAAATGGCCATACGATACACAGATTTGTGTGATTGTCTTAGGATCCTGGGCTCATGATGGAGCTGCGCTTAATATTTACTTGCCACCAAATGCCACACAGGTAAATCGTTTTTTACTTACATAAAAGGTGTACCAACTACAAACACTAAACTAATGAGCTTAATGAGCTAAAAACTGTATTTTAACTACCGACTACCATGAAAGTAAAAATAATTAGGTATGTAGGTATTAGGTATCCGTAAAATTAAAGCTAAGTCTGGATATTATGTAGTTATGTAGCTTAAATGTATACAGGCACATAATTTGCTACTATATTATGGTATATTACTATTTAAAATCCACTTTCATCTTCTAAACGCAGTTTCTTTAGCTATCATACCCAAACCTGACCGGCCTGACCCTAAGGGCGGTTTCCGGTCCCGGTTGGGTACACTTATTTTATGTTTATGTATAAATATGAAAAATATATTGCATATTTTAGTACTAAAGTATAATAAATATGCTGATAAGCATTACTGAATATTCTGACTGCATATAGTTAGTTAAGGTTCTACAACAGGGCACCAACCAACCAACAGCCAAAGCCAATGGCTATACATACAACCTTCCTTTTATATGTGCAAAGCAAATGCACTTACAAAAAGTTATGCACTGCAAAAATGTTAACAAACAAATTAATCATTGCGTTTTAGATGGACACCAGTATGTTATTGCCAAATCGTGAGTGGAGATTAGTGTCCAACACTATTCAGAAACGGACACGTTTCTTTGAATGCTGTCCTAATGTTCCATTCCCAGATTTTGTGATAACTGTCACATTAGGAAGGGAATCATCAACCCATACGGCTGCAGTCGTCATCCCTGCTTTAGGTGAGACTTCCCTTTAATTTTAATAGAACCATTTCTTTATAAAATATGTATATGAGGAAAAATGAAATTATATGTTTCTATTTTGGGACAAGCCAAGCCATGGTCCGAGGTAATGCTTAAAGGGATAAAAGGGTAATTCTACTTTGTATTACAGCAATTGCGACAGCAATCCTGATCGCGTTTTGGATACAACCCGGAGCCACTGAGCGACTTGCCTTAATCCTTATCGTCATCGTTATCAATGCTCTTTACTTGAACAATATATATGTCGCCATTCCTAACAACGGCGACAGTATTCCCCTTGTCAGTAAGTACAGTACACCATCAGGATTAGCCACATTAGCTAAAGTCTATTTAATGAATGCAATCCATTGAATCTTGCTAATTGGTTTTTCAGTTCTATTCTATCGAGATTCGTTGGTGATGGTGGCAGTGGCACTAGTTTGGACAATTTGTCTTCGCTATTTGGCTGCGTCAAAAAGAACGTCCCCAGTACCCCTGCCTAGTTTCATTACAAATTTCCTGGGCAGTTTGCCAGCTAAGGTTTTGTGTTTGGATCCTCGTCCCATAGGAAAAGGTAGCAGTGGCACTGGAGAGGAAGCGGGTGGGGACGACGAAGGGAAATTGGTGGCGAATCGTAATCCTTATCAAGAAGATTGGGCTTGGCTTGCTCATTTATTGGATCGAGTTGCCTTTGTCATCTACTTTATTGTTTACGCTTGTTTCATGATGGCATTCCTCTAATTCCGTAAAAGCATAGTGTTATTCACAGTGCGCTGGAAAAGCTATTCAATTAATGAGATACTTAATCCTAAACTGGATTTCTATTTAATTATGATTCCTTCTTACTTTCGTTTGACATAATAATCTAATAAATAACTATGTATATGAACCATATTGTCGTCTGGATGAATATTTCTATTTATTTATTTAGGTATACTCCGAGTTACGTTTTATCGTGAGTTTTAAATTGTACTATTTATTTAAAAAATTAAGTCAATATTTACATGAAACTGAATTATAGCAGGTATATGAATTGCTACATTCTTGTCTTGTTGGACTATAAACTATAATACATCACCAAGCCAAAAAAATCTAGGCAAACAGGCAAAACTCAGTGTACTAGAAACGCTATTTTGTAGCCACATTTGAAGGGAAATCGAACAATAATAAATTGTATAAATAAATTGCTAATCCCTACTCATTAGTTCTCAATATTTTTGTTTTGAAAATACAAAAATAAATACTAATTATAGTAACTCAAACCATAAAAAATGCAGTCTTACTTCTTTAATTGGGAAGCTGTTATAAATGCGTCTCCTGTTGCTTCTTGTGCTACTTTTTTCCATTGCTGAGGAGTAAAGGACCAAATAAATTGTTGTCGCTGAGATTGTTCCGCTACATCTACTGGAGGTGGCTTTGTTGGTTCAATTACCAGCTTTGAGATAGAATTTTCATCGGTTTGTCGGGCTATTGAAATAAATCCATCCCGAGCAAGAAATCCTGCGCAGAACATATTTTCTACTGTACGAGCTAGTGAATTCTTGTCAAATGCAAATTCTACAAAATTAATCGGTTCCTTGCGCTTTTCGTACTGCTTCTTGACAATTTCTAAAATTGATTTAGACAAGAAGAATGCCCCTTCTTTCTTATTTTTCGTCTTGTCCTTTTCCTTTGTAACCACTTCATGTTTGGTAGAATTAGCGTCATTAAACCTTCTTGGACGCGGAGCAGAGCGTTGCGTTTTCTCTTTCACTGGTAACGGTGTAGTGTTCTTGTCAATTTTGGGCTTGTCAAATGTTCCTAGAAACAAATGAAAGGAAGGTGCCATTTGGGTAACATACCCAAGCTGCCACGATAGAGCCTTATGAGCATCTTTGACCTCGAAATCCAATTGCTCATTGGTAAATTGGTTTTTCACGCTGCTTATCAAGTGATCTAAATTAAACACTGATGTGGAACAGCCAATTGTTTCGGTTTTCAATCGGGTAGCTGCGGCAAAAGCTTTGGCATGTAAAAATGCCATGTATTGCTCCTTAGTGTCAGCTCCAGCCCTGGTCAGTAGTCCATTAAGAGAAATACCTTCACTTATATTTTTGTTCATTTCTTCCAACAATGCTGAATCAAATCCCTCGGCAATGGAAAATTGTTCGCATTCTTCAATTAGATCCTTATACTTATTTCTAATTTCCGGTTTAGTAAGACTTTCATTTTCAAACTCAAAAGATGTATGCTTATATTTTGCTTTCTTTGACTGTGGCATGGAAGAAATAGTGGAATCTGAATCGGATAATACATCAGAGTCACCGGAATTGGAGGAGTCACCATTGTTTTCACAATCCATTTTAAACTGCAGATTCTGCAGAATATATTAAAAATGGGAACAACTAAAATTACTTTGTAAATATGAAACAACTAAATATAGTATTCGATTTTTATTTATTTGAATGGTCAGCAGCATTAGGGATTTTTTTTTGGGGGGGGGGGGGGATTTATTGTGTTCCAATAAATCGAAGAGGAACCGTAACCGTACGGGACTTTCTGAGGACCCCCTTACCCTATATCGCGGATATCCCATAAATTTATTATTATTATTGTATTATTTATGGGATTGATACTTAATTGATCCTGATAGACTTCACTCAGCTGTGGGTGGTCTTAAAAATTGTCAATTTTCGTTGTTGTGCTGCTACGCTGACTCTTATGTCTTATATTTCATTCGCACCGGAACCGGAAGTGAAACGACGATGCACCAAAAGATATCTGAAAATTAAAATACAGGTAGTAAAATTCTAGAATATTAGATAAACAGGCAACAAGGAATATCGGTTACCCCTTACCCCTTCCTCTCCCACTTAATAATAATGATCATTAAACAATAAATTATTTTAATGTTCGTTTCTTGTTCGTTGAAAGAAGGAAAGTGTGCTCAAAAAAATAATGCACTGTGCCGTGCCGTGACCCGTGATGGAGAACAATACAATGTGCCATGCGCATAAACGTGAAACAGGTACAAAAGAATCCTTTATGTAGCAACTTTCACCGAGCTATTTCCTTTTCAGGTTTTGACAGAGAAGTGATTTCGAAAGAGTCGCTTTTGAATCTTGATGAGATACCGAATTTCGATTTCGGATGCGATTACTAATAATTTTGCACCTCTACAAAGTTTACAGTTTACTTTCAAGTTTTGTTTCAAGAATAGCTTATTAAATTCGTAATAATGACTGAAGAATCGGGGAACAAGGAACACGAGACAGTAAAACTGATTTCCCAGAAGCATGCTATGATTAGAGCAAACACTGATAAAGCTCTACTGGAATTAATGAAAATAAAACACCAGTTTTATTGTGGTACGTAAAAATTTGCATTTTATAAATATAATATACTATAATAATATAATGTATAGTTTTTTATAAACAATATATAACATAACATATAGTTTTTTATAAACAATATATAACAATATTTTTATTATATTACCGTTCTTAGAGGAAAGCCGTACGAATGAGAAAGCAGCGGAGTTTTGTATTGCTGAACAGAACTTAAGGTCTTTAAACGAGCGGTTTTACTACATCAAAAAGGATTACGACGAAAGCGAAGATGAGAAAATTGAACTTGTGAAAGAATGTGTGGCAATAGAGATGAAATTGACAAAATTGCAAGAACGAATTGAGAACACGAGACAGCTAAAAGAGACGATTGTGAAAACTGGAGTTGAATACCAAGATACGGTGAACAATGCTGACAAAGATATTTCTCCGGAGTATAAAACTCTGTTACACGATATTCAGAGTCTCGAAGACATAAGTAAGTCGTTGTTATCATAAATATGTAGATTTATGTATATTTGCCATTCAGCCATTCGATTCCTTCTAAGATTCTTCTTATCTTATCTACCCTTGTGTGCGAATGAATCATTTGGTAGCTAATAATGTATGTACCTAAGCGTAGTAATTAATTTGCATATATGCAAAAATGTAAATCATTGAGAAGTTTTCTCTCTCTTCAAACTGTCCAAAACTCACTATAGACACTGACTGGCGGCGATTGACCCCACAGTATCATATTATCTGAACCATGCTATGTATAAATATTAAGCATGCATACCATCAAGTCCAATCTAATCACCTTATTATGTATGTCAATCAATGTCAAAACAGAGGAACGATTAGACGCTGGAGATCCGGAATTGGAAAGTATTGCTAATGGTAGAGCGCTTCATATCTCTGAATGCAAAATTGTAGCAATTCATGATGCCATTGCTCAGTTAGAAATGAAAACAGACACTTTGTACGTTGAAATTGATGAAAAAAAAGATTCAATGGAAAAGGTCCAGGTTCAAATTCAAATCGAAGAGGTAAGAAATAGAAATATTTTCTACATAGTTAGTCATTCATTAAAATTATCAGTCGATGGTCGAATGTAATATAGTATTCAATGTAACTGCACTGCACTGTATGAAGAATACCATTTAAGTATAAACGATAATATGTAATGTGTAGGCAATATTAAATTAGCATGTAGTATACATTAATGAATATTGAACTATATAATATTTAGTATTATATCCAAGGCAGGTAGACATAGTAACCACACGCTAGCATAGTAGCGTGTGGTTACTATGTCTACCTGCCTTGATTATATCATTAATTATATAGTATATATTTAATTTTCAGAAGCAACACCAAGCTCGTTTGCGCAAATATCAAAAACAACTACATGATCTGGACCAGACAGAAGCTCATTTGAAAAGCACTGCTGAGTACTTAGAGAAACAAATCGATCATAAGTTGAAATAAGGCCGAAACAATTTGTGGAGTCGATTGCACAGGTAAATAAACACCTTTAGATACAACAATAGCTTTAATTTTATTGTTATACAGTTATACATAGTATAATTACCATAATACAAAATTCCCTACATTACAGAATATATGTATTTATTATTATTTAACCATTGCTATTTTATAAACCAAAACAGTTTCATTCAAACAACCAAAAAATCCCTTCGTTAGATATCTGTAATTCTATAATTTACAATCATTATTTAATGTTTAATAAATACGAGAGTACGCTTACGCTATTTCTATATATTTAAATAGTATTCATTACTTTTTAATTACAAATTGACTTCTCCATTGTTAATGCCACTGCCATTACTTTAAGATACTTTTCGGAGTAGTGGACAAGCTACGATTTGGAGATGGTGTGTTTAGTGTTTCAGTAAAACTAAATTGGACTTTCTTGGTAGGTGTTTCTAAAATTGATGTGCACGGTGCTTGTTTATTACTATTTCGTTGATTCAGGATCATAGAAGAAAGTGGGAAGTTTTCGCTTCTTATTAAAGCTTCAATGTTTGGACTGATGTTGTTAGGAGAAACTTCAAACAGAAATGGGTTTGATGAAAGAGATTTACTGCAACATGGTTTCTCCAATTCCAGTTCTGATTGTGAACTGTTTGCACAAGGACTTTCCACTAGCCCCAAGTACCCCAGCTGGGACACTTGGCTTACTTGGCTACCTTCTTCTGAAGACTTGTTTATATTTCGTCCAACTCCTACTTCTGGGGACTGGCTAGGATATCGCTCTCGTTCCTGGTCGTCTACCTGGGAATTCTTAGCTTGATGTTGCTCAACTTTTCCACTGGGCGATCCATTGATAAATTCTAAATCATTAAGCAATAACGATTGGGTCAAGTCCACGGAATCCTTTATTCTAGCTGCCATCATTTTTGCACCAGACTTTTCCCAGGCTATCGCTTTTTCTGAACTATGTTTGGTCGAGTAGAATGATAAGGAGTCAACCCTTCGCAAAGGTCGTCCACTATTTTCGCATTCTGTAGTAAAAAGAAAAAGAGCAATGAATAAATTACAAGCCAAAATATAATTGGTGGTTCTGGTTACTCTCGTTAGGCAATCAGGCAATCTATTGAACTGTAGTTTATCAAATGGCAAAATTTTTAAAATTATTAAGTTATAAATTGGTAAAAAATAGTAAAAATTAAATTGAAATTAATCCAGGAAACTATATCCTGTAGGGAAATAAATCAACAAACGAGTGAGCTATAAATTACATACTAACTAGCTTAATCTCTGGCAAAATATTTGTAATGCAGATTTCCTCTCACTTTATAAAATAAATGTGAAATTTATCTGTTGAATTTAAAATAGAATAGCTTTCAAAAATTAAATATATCAACGTTTCCATATTATAATATTCAAGTCAAATAATAGCTTTATTGTCAGTATTGTTAAGCGCTAGGCACTGTTCTCCCCTTCTCCCACAATAGATAAAGTCATTCTCATTGTATTGATTGTAGTATTTGTTTTAAGGAAATTGGGGAAATAAATTTACACTTAAATTAGCCTAATCAGTAATAATCAGTTGATCAGTTCCAAAAAAGTATTTCCTTCCATTGATAAATATAATTCAAACAATTAATGCTACAATTCAATTCTTCTCTACTAACCATTTTTCAAATTCACATAATTATTATAATTTTGACAAAATTCTACGAGGATATTTAAAATAATGTATTTCTTTAAACTAAGTTTTTACATATTACACAATTCACCTTTTGCCAGTTCTCTCTCCCTCATAATCATACTAATAATAAAATGAATTATGTCATACGTAACGTACTTGTTTTTGCAACTTCGGGAGATTCTTGTATTATATTTTTTTCGGTAGAACCAAAACTCGTTGACATCCGTGATCGTTTGTAATATGCTGAATTTGGGGTAGCTGGGCTCTCGGGACAAAGTATTCCACCTTTAATAGAATCATATAATATATTAATTTTTGGCTACTACTACCAGGCCAGAGACAGACAACAAATAGGAATTAATTCATTGCTTTCATACAAGAAATGCAGATATTTCTATATTGCGTAAACATATGCATAAAAGAAAAACGCTGATATGGTCATTTTACACAGATTTACAGATGCAATATATTAATTTAATTAACATTATTACCATTGTACTTTAAATATTCAAAATTTCAACTACATTAAATTACACTTACTATTTGAAAACATGTCGGGTGATGCTACCCCAATTGGAGTAATGTCCATGGCGTCGTCCATATGAAGTCGTCGTTTACTTCGCAGTCCTCTCGCGTAAGCAGGCGAGCGAGGGGAACGAGATTTAAAGGAGCTGGGAGAACGAAATTTCAATGAGGGTGATCGTGAAAAACGAGAAGTTGTGGCCAGAGCCATAAGAGTTTTTAAATCCTCTTTGTCATGTTTCTTGACGTCGAACAGATTGCGACGCACTCGTTTAGGACTTGATCTGGCCACTAAATTGAAACAAGACGTAAGTCGTTGCTCAAATGCTTATATTTAAAACGATACATAGCACGATAGAAATGAATTATCCGCAATAACGTGTTAGTCGTAACTATAGTATTTACCTGCTAATGCCAGCTTCTTTTTAGCACTGTCATTTTTCAGCTTATGACTTCTACTGAATTTGGGCACAGGAACCATAATCTGCTTTTTTGGATTTCCCAAGCTTAGGTAACTTGCGTTGCGTAAAGAGGGCCTGCAATAATTGAGGGATGGATAAATTAATTGAGTACGAAAAAATCAATGTACATAATATCGTAGCGCTATGCAGATAATTATAATGTACTATTTTATTTGGGTTTCACTTACTTAACCCTTACTGACTGTGATTGTCGGTTTTGCAAATATGACTGAGAATGTGACTTTGCCACACTTATACTATCCAACTGAGATAAGGAAGAGTCTATAGAAGAAGCCTGACTCATGTCATCCGGAAAGTTTTTATCATTAGCAGCTGGTGACATCATATTGCGCATTTTCTTTGGAAGAGGAATAGCCAAACCCCTGAAGATGGCTGCTAATAAAGAGCCTTGAACTTCGGCATACCTTAACATAAAAATATACAATCCCCATAGTCAAATAGTTCATTTCATTAAATAAATAAAAATTAAACAGATTAAGTTATTTGCAATTCAACTTACGCCTCCGTAAGGATGTTTACAACAAAGTCTTGAATAGGAGGATCTCGTCTGTATGCGGAAATAAGATTTAGCAACTTTAACACGTCGTCTCTTATTAGCTGGGTTTCCTCATCGTTGCCAGGCCACATCCACGCTAACTCAAATTTAAGTAAGATTTGCAGCTGGCATCTGAAGTATGCAAAGCAAGAATCGGCAGAATTGTATTTATGGTCCATAATGCTGATGTTCAATGTCTCATAGGACACCAACAGAATTTTTTCTAACGCCACCTTTATGTCCGTCACTGAGTCATATTGGCGTAAAGTGCACGTGAGGACGTTTACTAAACCTTGGGCCAGCGATACCAAGTCCATATCCGATAGTTTTGAATTAATGATTATCATGTCCTTAAAAACTGAAATTTTTTGGGTCATTGTTTCAACAACTTCCTCTTCAGGTGCATGCTTTTCCAAAGTTATATTTTGTAGATACGACGATAACCGCAATTTCATATCTTTTAGGCTAGCTTCCCGCTGAGCTGATCTTTGCTTCTCTGCAGCGGTCTTCTTAGAACATTTCTCGTCACTTTTAAGAAGATTTTCTACATAATCAGTCTTGGAATTCCCTTGCCTTACTTTGGCTAGAAAGGCGTGACCCCTTGATGCTGGCACCGAAGTCACTAATTTACTTGGCGCAGTTAAAGGTTGCTTCTTTCCATTAGGTCTCGTCCATAATGCAGCTGGATTAATTTCTTCCCGACTTCTATTAATATTAGGATGATCTAATCGACCTTTGGCTCGTCTATCGGTTGGTCTGAGCTTACTCTTTGGTTTTACATCCGCTTCGTAATTTCTGTGATATTTTTTGTCATCGTCAGATGACTCGTTGCTCTCCACTTCACGTTTGACTTCCATTTTTACTGGCTTTCTCTTTCTTTTCAGCTTTTTCCTCCTGGGCGATTCTTTGCCTTGGTCGTAATTGTAAGTATCCAGTGGTTCAGTTTTGATAAAAGGTTTAAATGTACTTCCTCTGGAACCATTGTTTTGCAAAAATTCTTGACTTTTATGTGCATTAGAACTTCGAGCGGTGGTACCGCTTATTAAGCTGTGAGGAAATGAATCTTCAGTATCTGGAGAGATTTTTAAACTTTTCTGGCTATTGGATTTCAACATACCTGCCATCTTTTTGCTTTCATTTCCTCTGGGGCTCGTATTTGCTTTGAGGGATAACTTTAATAGAGAAACATATGATGGTAACCCTGGTGGGCCAAAATCCGTTTTCGTCAAGGGGATAATCCTACCTGTGTTAAGGTAATGCAAAACCTTTGGTATGGGGGCACAATATTCCTCATTCCAAGAACCATCTCCCTTTACAACATCCCCATGAGCAAACCACATGTCAACAAAATTCAACTGTATCCGGAATCTATTGTGGAACTCTTTAAAAAATGCTCGCGGTAGTAAAGTGTTGATAAAATTTTGTGATTTAGCCAACACAGATACGTCATCAACGAAAGTCAAGCCTTCTTTCTCACTTCGGGGTACCCTCAGCATGGCATACAATATGTTACGATTGTGCTTATTATTTTTAGTATCCTCGTCCGATCGAATTGTCGGTTCCGTCCACGGCAAGTCTCCCCCAATCATGTTTTTGATAACACTTGAAAGACATGACATTTTGTTTACAGTCGGGCAAATCTTATTCTGGGCGTATGAGTTCTTTAATTCTTCAAGCAAGTGCTTCTCAAATGTTTCAAAACTTGGCAAGTCTACGGCGTGAAATCTTTTCCCATATTTCGTAGGCAAATCCTTTGCTGAGTTATAAAACGAATAGGACCACAAATAATCTGAGAAATCGAGCTCATTATTGCGTGTAGCTTCCTTTGACAATAAAGTCAACACGTAATCCTGTATCCATTTGCAATGCCTCAATAAAAATTCGTCGAAACTCTCGCCTTCAGGGGAATGTTCTTCAGATTCTTGAGAGGATTTATCAAAAATGCTATTTGCAGCCATCCATTCGGCACATTTAGAATTGGTGGCCGTGTAGCATGGGAAGGAATTCAAGTCTATAAGTATCACAATGTTGCTCGGCATCTTGTAGTTTTTGGAATGTTCAGTCTTAGTTTTTCCAGATGACAATTCCAGGAGTTTTGTTTAGCAATCAATCTATATTCATCTCGCCAAAATACGCCCACTGGCTTGAGGCATTCGAACATTTATTATATCTTAGCTATTTCCCTGTAATAAAAAGTAACATAAAATTACAATTTATCATCAATCATAGTAACATGTAATATAAAGAGCAATTCCTTGCCTTGTCTAGTAAACATAAATATCCCAAAACCAACGCAAAATTACTGAGCCAGCTGAACTAGCCAGCAAAAGTGAAAAGAAAACACGCGAGTAGCGAGCTAAACGACCCAAGCAAAATTATTTACGTTGTACGTAAATAAATAATTATCACTAAAATAATATTTTAATATGAAATATAACCACTTACCAATTTTACTTAAAATCTGCCCTTACTTTTACTTTTTTTGTTTCCTTGTCCTTGTTTTCTTCTGAAGAATGTTTTTCTATTATCCGTCCGTTTACATTTGAACGTCTGATGTGTGAAAAGGAGGGAAAGTGGTTCAATAAGTTTAGCGGGTCTTATTTTTATTGAGCTACATTTAGTTGTGAGAGGAATCGAAAGGGTAGACAATTCCTGGAGGCAGGAGGGCGTTCGTGTCACTTTTAACTTCTGCCGGCTTACCTGCCGTGTCCTATGCATAGTAGCATATTCTTTGCATTTTGCTAATTTAATTTTGCATAGGTGATAGGTGTTTACATTTAATTCTCATTGTCAGTCTTCCAGTTTTGAATAAACAGATTAGATTTAGATTTAGTGATGCTAATAGGACTTGTAAATGGTAAATACTGAGAGTAAATACGATATTCTCTCAAGAATATGGAAACTTTTAAAGATATGCTGAAAGATATGTGCATACCTATATATTTACATATTATGTAGATGAGACAGTTCTTTTCAGCCAAAAGTATAATAAATATATTCCCATTCATTTCAATATTGTGATACGCTAATTTGTGATACAGATAATGATAATACACTCAATTTCATGAAAATAATAAAAAAAAGGAGACCGGAGGAAGGCAGTTAAGCCTGGACCAGTATATTGGATACACTTACTCACATAAGGATGTAGGTATTTGTTGAAAATATTCTTTTGCGTTTGATTTTCCGTTCAGTCGGGCAAAGAATTGTCTCATTTTGAAACATTTAATTAATTACCTATATAAATTCTAATTTGATTTCTAACAATCGTACAATCATAAAGTGCAAAAAAATCTCCTCGTTTCGGCATTTTTATTCCAACGCTAAAAGCTACCTATGTTATATGTATAGCTACATAATTCAGAATTCAGATAATGCATAGTTAACTTTAATTAGTTATTTGTAGATTTGTCTGAAGTAAAGTGTCACCAGGAGATAAACTTTTACGTAAGTGTTTTTGAATGTTAGGAATATTTAATTAGTACTCTTATAGAAAGTTATTATGTGCTAAACAGTGTTGCATCATAGTTAATCATAGATGGGTACTGATACTGGGAAGCTTGATCTAAATCTGATCTACAGGTTAAGGCAGTTGCATATTGCATTTAAACTTTAAACACCTTCCTTATTAATACACATGCAAACGCAAACGCAAACTCAAATGGTATAGTATTTCATTAACTCCACACAACTATAGCTTATTTATGAGTTATGTATGCAGATTGCATTACATATTGTGAAGGTTAATATTGGCATAAATAATATTATAGAATGGTTAAATGTAAGTTCTTATGGCCCAAATACACAATAC
>JAQFYC010004794.1:0-16063 GCA_034694165.1 Tomocerus mixtus | reverse complement strand
CCAACGAAGGAAAATTCAACTCAACACTAACTCTGCAAGAAAAATCCCACGAAAAGTTGAGGTATTTTATGCTGGGAGCCAACTTCTGCACTAAAGAGCTAAAGAGCAAGAAAGACTAGGCAATCTAATGCTTTCTATGAGAATATACGGCTCTCAGCTGCATAATACCTAGATAAGTTTTCATGTATGGTACTGTACTGTACTGTTCTGTATACTTATTTTAAAGGTATATTGGATTTGTGTATTTAATGTATGTAGTATGAAGATGCAGTCAATCTGGCTTTGGATATACTTTTATAACTTATATGTAGCAGTTTTTTATCTCAAGTTAGAAAGAACTGAGAAGTTTTGTTGTGTTTGTGTGTAAGTGTAGATTCTTCTTAGAGAATTGTATTACGTATATGTTTGTATGTGTGTATGTAATGTACGTGTAAGAGTAAAGGAAGGAAAGGTCATCTGACTTCGAGATTGTGATGCTCCAGGGGTCACAGCTCATTTAGGGGTGTGTTACTTATCTTCTCTTGTTTTTACGCTGCTCCTGCTCAGGTAATAACTATACAGACAGACACCATACAAAACTTGTACGTATTCTTATGTACAGATACACACATACACATATGGGAGAGAAAACATTTAAAGATTTACAAGAGTTGAGTAGAGAATAGACAGTGATTCTTTCCTTCAACTCTAATGTTTTGTGGAATAGTTTCCTTCACTTCACTTGGCCTGGCTCTTGTGATGAGACGATGAGAGTAAGAGTAAGAGTGAGGAAAAGAGTAAAAAGCCAAGAAAAATACCGAAATCCTTTTCTTATACTGTAGGTACTGTATCACTGTATGTATTACATATACGATGAGCTAACTAACACATACTTTTCGCAGCCTACTCATTCTTTTCCTGACTTTACTTGACTATTACAAAGTGAAGGGATCATACTACTACATACCTAGTTACATTTTTTCCTAACATTACATCATAGGGCATCATACACATAATACCATAGTACCATAGGCCACTAGGTATGAACTAATGTTAGTCAACTCAACAAAAGTCAGACAAAAGTCCAAACATAGACAAGAGAAGAGACGTTAGTGTTAGTTCAATGTTTAAGTCAAAGTCAAGTATGTGCATTACATTCGTTTAATGTACTCTGTTGATATATAGACGATATTATTGTCTTATTACTTACTGGACTGGTTTGGTTTAACCTTAACTTATAGGTAAGACCAACTCTGACTCTATACTGTATTTATAACTGGAAAGAAATGTTGGGGAACTATCATCACATCCCATCAGGTTATATTGCAATGTATTCATACACCTTGCTTACTAAGAAAACTAATGTTTCCAGGCAAAATGAGAAACGTAGACAGGTTGACTGGTTTTTGCTCTAAAAATTAAATTTTACAAGCTCTACGGAACAGGTACAACGATTATGCACACAAGCTAACTAATATAAAACACGTGTTTGCTATGCTATACTACAAAATGATGTTCAGCTCATACATACATAGTAAGATAATTGCACTAGGAGGAAAAGTTCACAAAGTTACATCCATTACATAAAATACCTACATGTCTATAGGTAATATATAATTGTTACTTGCTGTTAGATGTACGGTGCACACGATCAATGTATATTACCGTGATTTTCTTAAGAATAAAAGTTCATCTGTGTTTGTATTACAGGTATTTACTAGCTAACAAATTTTATGGCACTGTGTCTATCTGTGAGTAATGTGTAACCAAAGAAAATATTATTAGTGTACTGTAGTGTGTAGTGTGTGCTTTTTACAGAGCGATAAATTATGTAACTTAAATAGACACGATTCTCCTTACTTAATAGGTACATGTTATTGTAGTTACATAATAATACATACATAGCTAGCTATCCAGTAATGCATGCATGCATGTTGCTTGGTGTTGGTTGTTGGTATTATTATTCAATCGAAAGCAATTTTTTTAATTGATAAATAGTTTAAGGTTTTCCTTATTTCCATTTTCACGTAAGATCCTCCCTTGCATGATGCTATGCATTTTTTAGCCTCGAGAAAAATGTTATCATATAAAATATTACATTATTGCATGGCATGGCATACCTTATACTATTATACTCACTCTACATACATCAAATCATACAAGGAACTTTTTCTTCGCACTCACTCACTCATTCTCTAACAAGATGGATATGTGATGGGAAAAAAGTCTCACATCCCATCAAATCAACTCGGCTAAGAAAATTCACTCCACTCGACTCAACTCGAACTCCACTAAAGTCAAGTCAGGTCTTCGTCTTCCCATTTCCATTGCTTTTATTTTCTTTTATAGCGGAGAGGTTCATTCCGTTCATTCTCTTACTCTTACACTATTACACTATTACATACTACGTATAGGTACATAGTTACACACGAGATTAAACTATACTAGTGTCTTCCCTTGCTCTTACTCTTACATCAGAGTTAATGCTTGTACCTGCCTAATAACATATCAAACCACGTCTCAGCTATGTCAACAATTCATGTTTATGACAATGGACCCTTAGGGCCTTGTAGCATCAACATCTCATCCCATTGCAGACAATTCTTCCATTCCATCTAACCGTACGTAGTGTTCTGTACCAACATCTTCATTTCCATTCCAGCAAAGAATAGCATCTTAACCCTTCCGTTACATACTTTTACATATTACTATATAAGATGAGTGCCACTCTGCCGAAAACGACTCACTGCCCCCACTATACAAATAACACTGTGGAATGGTTCACTTCACTCCCACTGTTCACTAGTATTTCCGAACAAGAAAGAAAGAACATAGACAATAACATCTCGACCAAGTATTATTATATCCATTTTTATGCGTAACGCAACGTTACGGAACCAAATATCGCAAGGCTAAGGCTATGTATATGTCCATCACTACGCTACTAAAAAGATTCGATAAACTATACTGTCCTTACAGTGACGAGAGGAGAGGAGCAAGAGAAAAACAAAGCAAAAGCAAAGTCAAGAATCAAATTTGAGATAAAGAAGAAAGTTCTTCTATTCAATGCCATCCGCCATACCATAGAAATAGCAATGTTGAAGACCGAGAGATGTTGAATCCGGAATTCTGTTCCCTAAACTAAATCCCAAAGCACTCGGCGCTATTATTATGATTCCAGCTTGATCTATGTTGAGCCAGTTAGTATTCTTTTGTACATGTGTACAAAATATATCCATCTTATATGTATATATTTCTATACATTCCTCAAAGTGTGGAAACAATATTCTTTGTTACGGAAACTACTAACTATTACTATTTCTGAACCGAAGCTGCTAGACATCTACTCGACTGGACTGGGCAAAAATATCTAATTCTTCCCTGGTACAACCTCGTTTGTTTGGATTGCATTTTGTGTACAAATGTAGTAGCGTACTCACGCACAACTACACAATATACACACTCGTTCGCATTACTATTTTATATCTGGCCAACGAACGAGTACATAAAAGTCTTATACAGACTGTAACTGTAAGCAGGATACATTTACAAATGTTATACCAGCAGTTATATTTTTATTGTACATCATTCTCATATTGTACACAGCACACAGAGATATATTTGGAATATCTGTGACTTTCCTTTGTACATAGAATGTATAAAAAGTGAAGTGCCTGAAAACATAAACCGACGCCAAACTAGACACACTACAGGCATAGGCACTTCAGTTACAGTCAAGTCACGAAAATAAAATGACCTTTTATGAATTTAGATGAAGCATCAAATGCAACATTGAGAAAGTGCTAAAATCTGACAAAACCTTTTTCAGGCATGATAAGTCATGCACACTCTTCATACTTCATACTTCATAGTCCATTCCATATCCATACTGCTCTGCTCCTCACTTCACGTTTTTAGTTCTTCTACATCCACACTAAATTCATATCTGGCTAAAATAACGTAAGTTAAGTGAGTAAGCGTTATTATACACTTATTAACAAAAACTATATTTTCACACAGCAAAATTATATCCTGCAATCTTTCTGCATATACATACCTACACTACTATTTAAGTCTAACTCAATACATAAACGTAAATGGTAAAATTACCATACGTGCGTATTTCTTAAGAAAATGAAAAGGATTTGGCGTTTTGGTAGCTCTATGAAGTGTCGGCAGGTTTTTATAGTAATATTGAAGAATCAGATTCAGAGATGAACTCACCATATAGCGTAAGAACAGAACACAAGTAAGTGTAAGTTAAAAGTTAAAGTTAAGTATTGCCAAAAGACTGTTAACCTTTTCATACAGATAGCCGAACCGTTTACTTTTATTGGTAGGTACTATTGTTATGATTACTTCTTCCATATCTGTAAGTAACTTGTAAATACATAATGGTTCTAATACCATTAGTACTTACTACTTATATAAGAATATACTGAAAAATCTTTCCTAATGCTACAAGTCTTCGAAAAAAGATGTTTTCATTGCGATTCCCATTCCCTTTTACTTTACACAACAAAAGTGATATAGCTAAATGAATTGAATTGGCATGCCTTTACATAGAATAGAATGTAATTGAATTGAATGGTTTTCGTTTCGTTCCCGTGCAATATCGCGTTACAACAAAAGTAATCTTTACAATAATAATTTGTTCTATATTACATTATACACCATTACGGCATTTTATTACACCACGTTATTTTTATTATTGTTGAGCTGAGCTGAGTGAGTTGACTTGACTATGACTTGTATAGTGAATAGTGAGTGAGTAGCTGTAGATAAATAACGTGGCACCTAGGAAGTTTACAGCCATTCTTCTCAAGTCAACTCAACTCCATAACAAGAAGAATAAGAAATTGGCGAAGCAAAAGATGTGTGACTGGCTGCCTGGCAAGGCCTGACTTCCCTGCTCTGCCCGCCTGCAGGTAAACTTACTACAGTGGAACTGAATGAAAGGAAATGCAGCCAAATGCTTAACAGTACAATATTAATGCCTACATGATAATATTATTACATAAGAAAATTACTTTACTTGCAATTATACACAGGTGGACATTTGGTAGCGGTGGATAGAGTAATAGAGGTTCTAATTCTAATAGCCGTGTAATGTAGGTAATAATTTAACACAGGTAAGTTGTACGTAGTTATATGCTAAAGTTCCTCGCATTTGCATTATATGAATGTTATCTTGGTAATCTGTGTTCTGCCTAATGCTAATCTTTATCCTAATAGCACTTGTTGGCTGTCTTGTCCTGTCTGTCATTTATTCTCGTGCTTGACATATCATTGGATGCGTGCCTACATTATCCCCATATGGAAATAAAAGACAATTCAAGTCAAGTTCACAATATGTGAGCTAGACTGTTATGTTAGTGTTCTGTTCTGTTAGCGTTAGGCTGTTAGGCTGTTAGAAAAAGCATATCTCCTTCTATCTTAAGTGAGTGAGTGAATGAATGAGCTAAAAAGTGATGGGCAGACATGATGTGGCATTTGTGACAGACTAAATATGATCACAATCAGTTTACTGCTAATATGTTGGTTGCAATAAAAAAGATTTAACATAATATATCTACAGGATAGTGTTACTTGGAAAATACAAATAGCATGCATGCATATATCAGTAGAATCTGAATTGAACTTCAACTTGGTCTTGGTTTTCTAAAGGAATTCATTGAAATGACAAACATTTCATTTTACAAATCATTTCTTCCTCTACTCTTGTAGTGTTGGGATAAGAGCAGAATTGCTTGAGGAATCCGTTGCAATTTCGTCATTCGTGGTCACATTATCGCCAAACCAAACCACAAAGCAAAGGAGTGACACCAAGAATAAACTGATTGCCCTTCGAATACAATATGTGTGTGGTGTGATAGTGTGCTCTGATGTGATGTGATGTGGTATATGAACTGCACATTATGGCTATGTTATGTTATGTTATGTTGCTTTACTTTACTTACAACGTGTATAATAGTATTGGTCCTATTTGTTGTAATGTAATGCAGTTACTTAAGCCTGAGTAAGAGATAGGGTTAGAGTTAGAGTAAATGTAATATAGAGGCAGGAAAGGAACTCACGGAGATGGCTCATTCAGCTCACACTTCACAAAACAAGACACAAATCAGATGAGCAACGTAACATAATTATTGTGTGTTGTGTTCGTGGTTCCTTTGCTCTTGTCTGTGATTCCGGGTCCATTCCACTAGTACAAGTACTTCTATATAATCTTATGCTCTTCTGCCTCTTATGTTGCATGCTATATGAGTTCCTTTATGTATTTACGTGTGTACAGATCAGCAGCACCAAGCACTGAAGCTAACCAAGCCAAACTTAACCAAACCAAACCAAACCACACTATACCGTTTCGTGATCCGTCCGATGGGATCTCCTCATCATTCTCTAGCTATTGTAGCTATTTACTTATAGATCTCCACAGTAGGTAGCTTAGCTTAGCTTCATAAACACGTATACTTATATAAATACGTAGCATCTACAGATATATTGTATATTTCTATGTAAGTATCTAACACAACCCAAATTGGGAATTGGTAAAGATCATTTCCTTCTCTTTCTCTTCTCTTTGCAATTCACCACCAACCGCTTCGCCTTTGTAGAATATACAAACACCGAAGGATCCACACGTACAGTAAAGACTTTATGCGTCGAACTTTAGATTTATTAAGAATACAACACAGAAATTGCAATTATAGATATAGGTAAAAATATATAAGCTGTAAGTACTATACCTAATATACCCTTATAGCTATAGAAATAATTTCACACATACAAATATTGTGCTTGACTTTAACTTGACTTCTCATCTCCTGTAACAATAACATCAGCTATCAACAATACACAACAGCATTCACGAAATTCTATTTTTTATATGATAAGATGAACTGTACTGACACCATACTGCCTGAGCTTGGTATGGCCCTGGTCTGCATTTGAAAGAACGTACGTACGTTACGTTCGCTCGTGTGTAAATACCAGTATGTATGAATATGTACTAATTCACAACATCACATGAATATGAATATCAATTGCCGAATTTCATGACAGCAGCAGTGTAGTACATACTATAGGAACCTATACATGAGTATGTATTGTAAAATGAAAATTTCGTGTAGAATACAATAGTGTGTTGTAGTAGTTGTGTTGTGTTAGATAACTAATAGCCAGTTTCTTGCTCCTGTGTTGTAAATCTTCCAAGTACAGTACACTTGCCTTGTTCTTTTCTCAAGTTCGAGTGCACAGTTAAAAAATCAATGGATGAACGGGCGGTAGGGTTGTTGCTTAGTGCAAATTAGCCTTCATGAGGATCATGAGAAGAGGTGTAGCCTATCCTAATTCTCATCTTAAGATTAAAGTGTTGTGTATGTGCACACATACAAATAAATAGTAGTAACCTTGCTTTAAATACAATACAATGCAATGCTGAGAGGTAAATAAATATTAGCTAAATTATATAGGTTTATATTGTAGTACTGATAAGTATAAAGTTTGTTCTGCGAACAACAGAACAGGGAATGATACGCTTGGCTTCCCTTCCAGTACTGCACCTGTATTAATCTCTATTTTTTATTCTCTGTACCAGAATTGCAACAAAGAATTAATGCAAAGTGCTTAACTACTAAACTCCCAGCCTATTTTTAGGTTATTTCAATGATTTAATTACAAAGTGCATTTTATTTTACATTTAATGCAAAAAACAACTGCATTTCCTTACTATTTCAGTTGTCATACAAAAATTCCAACAAGTTCATTATCTTGAATAATTATTTATGCTATGTACAGTATGCTACTAGATAAATCGTTCTCTAGTCATTTAGAATACATAGAGTGAACTTCACATAGAAGTTAAAGGGAACAAGTTAAGTCCAAATCACTTCTCTCATAAATAAATCTATTTTGCAAGAAATTCTCAAATTGTTATTGGTATGTTATAGGTTACATCACCGTTTTATGGCAAATTGCATACTAGTGTCAATGTTAGTGTTGCAATATTGTATTTCTACACTTAGATAACTAGCATGTAACTATGAAGCATAACATTGAATCGAAAACGGACACGGCTAGCTAACATTATTATAACATAACGTAATACGACTATACTTAAACAAACTATATAGAAAACGTAATAAGTTAGCCGTAAATGTAAAGCTCAGATAATTCTGTGAGTAAAGTGATAGAAAATATTATACGTTAGGCCAGGCCAATCCCATAGAATCCAAAGCAAGCCAAGCCACATCCACATCAAATATTTCAAAGTACATAATAAGACACTTACTTTCCTCCACACAAAATAAAATTCATTGCAAATGACCAGTTTAGTATTCTTCGAAATTAGCATTGCAATTGCATTGTAATTTCACCTCGTAGTGAGTGTCATTACATTATTACTTTGCCACTCCGCCAGTAAATATTAACACTCTTTTGACTTTGACTCACTCATCTTATGTGAATGTAAGTACATACAATAACTTGACCAATATGGATAACATTCTTGTTCGATTTTCTTAAATGTTGTAGCTTTAATGCCTTAAGTTCATGATCATGTATGTTGTTCGCATAAGTTACTGTCGGCTGCTCTATCGTATACATTACTGTACTGTACCTTACCGGTAAATCTGCTTGAAATTATGGTGTTAGTTGTATGCTAGCTAAGAATCCAAAATCCAATCCAAACCAAACCAAGCAATTCTAAGGAAGGAACTGGAATGGAATGGAAACGAGGAATCATTATTGTAATCACGATCATCATGATGTGCAAAATAATAGGACAAGATTATGTACAAGATCCTCTCTTCTCTCCTCGTGCTCACATATCGCCAGCCACAATACAATAACAGAACAGAACAGCAACAACCACATCCATAATATTACATTACAAATTCACATTACATAGCATTGTGATGTAAAAAGAACATCTAAAGAGGGAGAGATACCAGCTCTGATAGCCTGTGCGAGATTGTATGCAAATTACTCGAGTACTTGTACTACAGTACAGTGAGTGAGTGTTGAGCTTACTCACGTCGAGTTGACCCGCACCCTCCACTCTCAAATAAATACTTACAAGACATAGAACATGTCCAAAGTCACATTATCCATCGACTAATATGTTCATGCTCATTTGCCTACCTGGAGTCGACTCACCTGGAAGGAACTTACACAATAATAACACTCTCTATACAAAATACAAACTCTCTATATCTTTATAAGGACAAAAACTCAGGAAAGCAACAACAGAAATGTTTGAATGCCTGAACTCTTGTGAATGTACACAATTCTATACAAAATACAAAGATCAATGAAAATACAATACATATATATAAAAGTAGTACGTATGCATGTGTCCAAGCTAAGTGTGTCGTGGTCGTGTCGTATCTTGTGTCTACGAAATGACTAGGACTCCTCTGCGCACTGCATTAATACTGCATTCCCTACAGCATTAAAGACAATAAAATACATTATGTATGTACTGTGTGCTATTACATTACAATTTAACTAATCCGAATAATCGCTATTGAGACGCGTAATGTGTAACATCCATGATCCTCATATCGTACTGTATATACGTGATATAATATGGAATAAAGTCAACATATTGTTTTACGTAAACACAACATAGGCCATAGATATACTTTTATAACTCATGTGTATTATCCATATGCCCACTTCTATCAAAGAGAACAGTATATAAAGAACAACTGCCTGCCTTCGTCACGGCTATTGTGTTGTGAGTTTGGAAGTTGCATCGAAAAGAGTGAGCTCAAAGGCCTATTTGACCGTGAAGCCCCTCACACAATGATCATCATCGTGAAAGAGAGTCCATGACTAATTCGATTATTTGGAAATAGACTCTTGTCGATGGATTGGAAAATGAAATGGAAATGCCGGCCCAATGCATTTGTGTGTATTTGTATAGCTGGAAACATACATACATACATGTTATGTGGATTTACTATTTTGTATACATTTATGTATGTAAACTTGTATCAATTCTATTCTATCCTCTTACTCACATACTAGATAAATGTCTACCTAGTTCATATACGTAAATACGTATAGATTGGATTTGAGTTAAGTTAAACGAAAGCAAAGCGACCGGAATGAAATGAGCTACGGCCACCGGCACAATTGCACGCAATCCCAATAATATTTTATGACCCTTATGATTTACCTTACAACCAAATCGAAGCGTATCTCAAGCTCAACTCAGCTCAGCCCACAACTTTACTGTGCGTATTAGGAGCCGAAGTCGAAGTCAAATTCAAACTCTCGCATTACACTTTATACTATAAGTATAAAGTAACGTTCTTATAGTATATACTCATACCCATATTATAAGAATAATTATAATAATATAGACAACAGAAAACAGGCAATGGAAATTCATATGGTTACTTTATTAGCACTTACAAGTTACAGCTCATATTAGCTTTGGTTTGAATTTGACTTAAGTTTTACGCACTTTTAAATCACCATTTAATATCCACATGCTCATTTTCATATGGACAAAGTTGATTGTTGTTGTTACGTAAAGTATTTAAGTATTATTCATACCTCTGTGATTTAGGGACAAGGTTGAACTGAAATGAGCTTCACTTCAGACTTCAGACTTGACTAACAGCATTATATTTATTACACATTTGTATTATTATTATTATAGTTTCAGTAACATAATCTGCTTAATCGTAATTTAGTCACTCTCCACGCCATAATATAATGTACTGTTGACTCGTAGACTGTAGACTGTAGCATACCGTTCCCTTACCTTACCATTAAAAAACTAACCACTACTCAACAGGACATTCAAATTCAATGCTGTCAAATTCTCGTTATGTTATTAAGTTTCATTATATTTCATTTAGTAATTTCTTAGTTGTAGGTTGGTTGGTGGTGCTGGTATTGTATCTGTAATCTATACGAAGAAAGTCGAGCCACCTCAAGTTCATCGTTCCAACCCATTGACATTGGCATTGGCAGCCGTTGAGTTGAGTTGAGTTGAGAGTTGGTTCGGTTGGAAGGAATTAAAATTAAAACGCTATTTTCTGGACCAAATGAGCCATGTGCAATGCCAGAGCACGAAACGGAGCGGGCCGGTGTTTCTCTGTTGTGGCTTGGCCTGTGTGTGTGTCAAGTTGATTCTATGTAGTTACTTATTTAACCTTTATGAAACTATACAATATACCTAAGTATAGAAGGATAAACAGAAACAAATAGTAAATATGAGTAGGAGTGGAAAGCTTAGTTATGTAGTATTTAGGTACGTGGTTCCGACTAGAGTTGGGATGGTATGGGATCGCATGCCTCGTTTAAAAAACTTGGAACTGGCAACTGGAACGCTGAAATGGAGTTCAGTTCGGAGGGTTACACTTCTAGAACACAGAACCAGAACATAATACTAATACTAGGTATGTACAGTTAGACACACACACTACACACCGATCGACTTGGCTGCTTTAGCTTTGACATGACATGTGAGTTCAGCTCAAGCTCAGTTCTGCCAACTCAGCTAATAACCAAGTTCAAGTTCAGCTTTTTCGTAGAGCGACCCGGTGATTATAGACTCGTGTGTCTGTGACCCACCCTCACCCTAAATCCGATATATTATACCTATGCACTAACTTTATCTCTGTGTAAGTACATAAGTATCATGGATTTCCTAAGGTAAAACACTTCTTAGGAGCTACAATATTGTATTTTACCGAAGAAACATGTAAGTATATGAACCTGAGAAATTGAAAGTATCTAAAAATCGAAGTCTTTAGTTTGAGTTTCTTTCTAAATAAGTTTTCGAATGTCTCAAACAGTATTGTCTGTAAATTAAGGCTACATACATAGTGTGATACTTCTCGTACTCATACAGATAATAAATCCATATATACACAACATAACACAGAAAATTGTAGCTTTAATGTAAGTATGAGGAAAATGCCTGCAGCACACCTACCTATTAGCCATTACAAACTACGAACAACCAAACCTTCTCTCACTCTTGTATAGATGAGTAATGAGGAAAGCCATTTACATCCATGTTTTCCCAACCTCTCGATCCGAAATCTGAGACTTCACATCACATATCACATCTGCCAAGAGTTGGAGTGCTTCGCCTTACATTTACATTACCTAGGCTCTGAACATCTGAGCATCTGAACTGACTTTTAAGTTTAGTTAACTTAACACAGTGCAACGTATTCCATTACATGCATTTGGCTACACCCCCTTCATCTATTATCCTCCTTAACTTCACTTCGGTAACTTAACGAAACTCAGGGAACACAATTTATAATTTATAAGTGTAGATGCTCTATGAACGAGCTCAAAATTCTCTATTGCATCTTAGCATTCGTTACGTTATGTAATAAACTGATATTCTTACATACATAACATAGCTAGAGAGCTATACATAACATCGAATTACATTATTACCTACACTACACCGCATTACAATTTTACGATGCATTCTGACATACCTAAGGACGGACGCCTGGTTTGTAGCATAGTGTAAATGTAATCTTGTTCTCATATTTGTACCTTTACTTTGGTTCATTAGATGGGCAGAGCACGTGTTATTATATATTAGTTATCCCTTCCTACATAACAATCTAGAATACCTCACAGCTCTTGTTTGCTCGTTTCTTTGCTTTACATTTTACATTTACAAACTCATCTTTTTACACTTTTACCTACCAAGATCTCCTTTCCTTCACTTTTAGACAAGCAGAAGCATTTTTATACTTATGTTGCATAACTTCGATAATGTCATGTTAGCTACTTAGCTCACCTTGGGTCAATTTCTGTCTCGTTTGGGATGCAATATAGATTATATGTAAAAAATTATGTGGTTTGCTGGTAATATGGTAATGCAGCATAGCTTATAGCTATTGTCAATATAAAATATACAATTATAGGATGGGTGTAGTATATTTAGTGTAGTTTTTTCTACTTTTTAGTATTTTGTTTACGATGGGGTCATTCTTGTACGTATCATATCATAAGTTAAGGTATCAAATTAACATTAGTATTCGTAGCTAACTAATCTTGGAGGCACTACCGGTCGGGTGTGCGTAATGTGTGATGTGATGTTATATTATGTTGTAGTTGCCGTAAAATAACTCCTCGCTCGACTCCAGGCTGATTTATGCAACTTTGGATGTTAAATGAAATGTAGGAGGGAGTGAGTTAAGTTAACAATCAGTCATGGAATCCAGCAGCTAGTGTTAGCAGTGTGTAAGTACATGTGCACATATCAGAACATCCTACTATTAGATATATAAATACATACAGTACATGCAATGCAATCCTTAGCTGTCCTGTCTATCTCAATAAACCAAAAAGCCAAGTTAACTCAAAAGGTGTGACCATATCATATTCTAAATTTCTAGCTGATGCAGCAAAAGCAAGAGTTTCACATTCACTCTTCCTAAGTCTTGACTGACTGAGACAACTGAAATTATGAGAGAAAAGAAAAATTCTCTATGAATGTGTTTTAAATCTAGCTTTAATGTTAATGCTACACTTGTAGGCTGTAGGTACAAATTCCTTCCACCATTTCACTTCATACATATTCACAACGTTTATTACGTAGTAGTCAGTAGTAGTATGTGAAATGTGAAATGCAAACCAAGCCAACCAAATGCATACTAATAATCTCTGCGCAAAAGGAATTTTTTCCGAAACTTCAACTTCACTAACTAATAGGCACATACATACATTTACATTACATATACCTATACACCATACATATACAGATATGCATAAGTATGAGCTACAATTATACAAAATCTTTTTGTTCTTTAGTGCCTAAGTATAATAGAAGATATATGTATGCACGGTAGTTGAGTTTGTAGCTAAGAGCTCTTTAAGTTCCTTGAATAATTTTACTTACACGCATACTATAGAGACAAGTGTAAAGTAAAGTGTAATATACAATGCTTCACTTTGTTCGCTGTCTCTGTCTAACTAACTAGACTTGGACTACTACTGCGTTTGAATTCTGAATGTTGAATTCAAAGTGAAGTTGGAGGAGGAACTTGAGTTAAATCTACCTAACAAAATCAAGCTAAAACTAAATAATACGATTCTCGTATTATTATCTGTGGAAGCTTTGTATATGTATAGCAGACCAGGATATTTTATACAGGGATGTCAGTAAGACAGAGACAGTGAGAAAAATGCTCAGATAGGTAAATCATGTCATTACACGAGGTAACATGTGTAATGTGATCTCATACTCAGCTCAGGCAGAGGCAGTAGATGTTGATGCTACAGTAAACCTGCGGTTTCCTATATACATTACTTCTGTCTAGGCTACCTTCACTTCACTTGAGAACCTCATGCAAATGCCTAATAGGAATGAGAAGAGAATGAATGCTGACTGGGCTCTCTTACTGTTCAGGAGTCTTCTAAGGATTTTGAAGCTTACAGGAGTTAGAATATACTTTTACTATATGTGTATGTGTATAGAAACTAGGAAAGATTTGACTTCAGTTTAGTTACATAATAATAATACTTCACTTCACATCACACAGTAAGAATAGTGCGTAGCCCGGCCTGTGGCCCGATGGGAATATGGGAAGTAAAATGTTGTTATCGTACTATTAGCTATAAACATGTTTGTACCTCTACCTACCTTAGCACTTATATAACTATCAGTGTAAATTACGACTTATATAATATTTTCTTCTTTAAGAAACTTAAAACTTGCCTGCATATACTTAGTGTACTGTAAGTAAGGCTTTAGTTAGTTAGGTAGCTACTTTACACATAATATAATAAGTTTCGTATTTCCTTTCCGTCTTAGTAAGTATATAGGTTGAAATCTGTCAAGAGAAACTCCACAGCTAGAGAAAGAGAGACGAGTGAGTGTGGTGTGGGTCTTTTAGTCTTGAGTTTTTCGTTTTCGGATCCCACGTTTGCTATCTGGACCACTTTTCACCTAACTTTATGATAGCCATTTACCAAGGCAGCAGCGTCATGCGATAAATGCTTCCATTCCTAGTAGCTAGTTGTAAACTCATAACTTTTGTTACTGAGTTGAATTTAAGATGTGGAATAGTAAATGGCTTCAGTACATACATACAGTAACAGTCCCTACGTAGTATATTTAGATGTTCCTGTGTAGCATTGATATTATATCTGTAGCTTAGGCACTTTTATAGAAGAGCACTATTTTTGGGTTCAATAGGCATATGTATACACAATGTATTAGGTATTACTAGTATACATATTTACAGAACACTTGCGAAATGAAGAAAAGTACAGAGTAAGAAAGTTAAGGGAACCCATGTGAATTGTTGAATGTCTTCTTCCTCCTTGGTGGTTGTTCTTTTTAAGAAGAAACAGGATCATGAATCCCTATATAGGAAAATGATATGATTCCTATGGCATTTGAATGTGAAGTTTGAAGTTATATTACCCATCCCTCCATAGATACCTACGTATAACAATATTTTGCACTTTCATGCATATTTCTTAGCTAAGATACTACCTGAGCAACACGAAGTGTTGTAAATAAATGCACTGTGCTTAGCTTACATAATATAATAAAGAGGCTAGAGGTATGTCATGTTACTTTCGAGGAGATTCGCCCTAACAAGAAAATCCAGCACGAGTTAAGTTAACTGGCTCTGGCCTGGCCTTGCTTGCATCTGTACAAAGTACAAGTGAAATTGCAAATGGGTTGTTGTAGGTGTAAGTGTTTTACATCTTGCATAGTGCATGAATTCATATTGCGTTCCGTTGCATGTCTAGAAATTACAGGAGTACCTACAAGATATGGCAGAGCCAACAGCCAAGGCAAGCTACCATTCTGCACGCTATCTTCAGTTTAGCAGATCCACATACGTTACTTATAGCATTTACGTTACGTTACGTGCAGTTATTTATCTAAAACAAGACTGCAATCCAGAATTCCACTAATACTATACTTAAGTAAAACAATTCAGTTCAGTAGCCCATTTAAATCTAGTCCACTGTACTGTACTTGCACTGCACTGTTCCGGACTGTTATGTTATATCCAAAAAGAAGATCACATCAGAATGGGTATCTTTATCAGTCCAGTTTCCCTAATTGTAT
>JAQFYC010004793.1:0-16064 GCA_034694165.1 Tomocerus mixtus | reverse complement strand
CCAGAAGTGAAAAAGTGAAATTCGGAATCAAAAACATTCGGGTGGGATAACCTTACCCCATCACTACAGCAACCTTGGATACAAGGGATGTCCTTACATGAAAGGTAAAAGTACAGGTACAGGTATAAGGAGTTCTTATACGCGGAATTTGACATTTTGTATCAAAAGTGCAACAACAATAATTTTCCTTCGAGATTCATATTTTGATAATCTTTTCTCATGTTTTCTTTGCAGGTCGAAATAATTGCGTGTGCAACAATTTAGCTACACTGGAATGCTCAATTTGTACAACAGAGAATAAAAACGATGCAGTTGTGTACTGTGAATCTTGCAAAGGACATTCGAATGCTTTCCACACCGAAACTAGTCATAACCCAGAAATTGTGCCCTTGAAATCCTTAACTATGTATCTTATGGCAGTTATTTGCATAAGGTCAAATCATTACGTGACTTTTGTAAGAAACGGCACGGATATTGAATCCCCATGGCTGTTTTTTGATTCCATGGCTGGAGCATATCCTGAGGTAATTAATACATTTATTATGTAGTTGCGTATTTAAGGTTGCATATATGTCAGTCATTTTGAATAGTAATCCCTATTAAGTTATATGTGAGAATTATTATAAACTATTATTATTAACAATTACTAATTAATCCCACTTGATTAATAACAATTGTTTGTATATTTAGTTTAACTTTCTAATTCTACTGTAACTAATTATAGTAATGACTTCAAAATACTTAGCATTTGAAAAGGAACCTGAGATGCACATCTTTCAATTTCCAAAGGTTTTTCTGTGACCGTCAAATTTCGTTCTTGTACAAAATATAATGTTAGGGAAAAAATTGAGCATCTGCAAAATATTTAACTTGCTCATTATTTTTTGATCTTTGAAATGAATACATTAATTTAAATCTTGCTTGCACAATTGAGAAAAAGTTGCAAAACGTGTTGGAAATTGATTTATATGAAACTAAGGTATCTTTTTCATGTACTGTAGTCTTAAATTCCACAATTAGTATAAATTGTTTCAAGAATGAATGCAAAAAATGAAATAGTAATTGAAAAAAACTAAAAAGTAGTCTTTTTTCACATTTTGCAGGTAACACTAGTTGACCGTATGGGCGAATTTCTAGCACTCATGGCACTGAAAAAGCAACACTACAAGAAGATAATGAATTCCAACCAATATTTACGGAGAATTGTCACCGATAGCCATATCTGCATTTACCATTCTCCAGCAATTTCTTCCAGGGACCGGGAGACAAAAGTATAGGAATTTACTCCTCTGTAGATTTTAGAAATAGTATTTCGCGATTGTGCAACCTACTAATTGTAAGCAGTAGTTATTTATTTAAGATATTAGATTTGCAATTACATATTTAGTATTGAACTGACTTGATCATGATATGTTTTCCTACTATGACTACTGTGATCCGTACTTAATATTAATTCGTATACTGTATTATTTAATATTCAATTATTATCCTTATTTTAGTTAGCTATACCAATTCATATGATTAATTGAGTGCTAATTTGTACTAATTAATAATAAATCAGTTTGTATTCGACAAAGTTTGTTTATACATTTAGGAGAATTACTGTCCAAAATACAAATAAGAAGTAGTTAAGAATGATCATTAGCGAAACGTGTTGGCGCATCTTTAGTCAGTATACTAAGGGAGTGTTGGATTGCATTTTTGAGCTTAATTCAGAACACATCCATAATTATAATTAATGATTACTTTTTTCAAGTAAAATGTTAATTCTTATAAAATGTAATTCCATTTACTACCTATGATACTTTGTGTTTGATATGAAGATGATGAAAATCAAAGGTAAACGGAAGACACATTACAGATAATAGAATAAAAAATTTAGCTTTCAATTAAGTTTTTGAAACAATTTCAACAAACAATAAATTATATTATAAATTGATAATATAAATAAGTCTGCAGATGAGATGAAGCTTTCTGGCCTCTATACGGTTAGGATCGAACTGAAAAATGTATTTTGCTTGGAATGGTCTTTGCAAGGAATTTCTAAGTATTTAATATGCTCAAAGAGGCATATACTTAGTGTTAGAAAATGTCTAAAATAATCGGTTTACTTATGAATACTTGTATGGACAGTTGAGTCTACGTAATATTTATGTGCTCTATTGTACTAGTGTCTGTCCACATTATTCGTATGTAATACTTTTTAGATAGTATGTAATTGGTTAGTGAAGGGCGTATGTTAACCTATAACGGGTTAACAACCCTTCTTCTAAGAATTAGGGGCAGTAGTAATTTGACCTTCCAATCATTGTTAAGCCCTGCAATACAATGGCGTAATTCTAGCTACCAACGAATGCTACATACATGCTGCAACAGCAAGATTACAATGATCAAGCTAAGCATGTTCTTCAGAATAACCCTTCAGCCGATTTGCTTTACATTAAATAACAGAATAATATTCTTTCACAAAAAATATAGCAAGAAACAGAAATCTTACAATCTAGTACATTTTACATAAGTAATAGTGTGTAATTGTGTAATATGTAGCCAAACGAGGTACATATATATTATTGCCAAAGGTGAAAATGCAAACAATGCAATGGGTAGTATACCTCAAATGACTGTACAAATACCAAATTGAATGGTTTTATTGATACATTTATTAGAAAATTGTTAATAATGAACATAGCTGCACCACTGAAATTGGAAGCATATACACTAATTTTTACAAAATGAACACCGAAGTCCGATACAATGTGCATAAACTAACCAACCTGATTTGACACCTTATCTTACATTGGCGTAATAGTATAATAAACATAGTCAGAAAACATTTAAACATTACATTACATACCGCCATTATTGGAATAGCATTTACGTTTTACGTTTACAGTTTAGATGAAGAAATCACTGCGTATATACAGTACAACTGGATTATTTAGATAAGCATAGCTATCTGTAGAGTATATGGAGTATACGAAATTAACAAAATACTTAATTGCAAATTACAACGAATTAGAATGTAATGTAAGTATGTAAGATGAGCAAAAAACTGTCTTCAAATCTCAAGTCACGTCTCTGTGTGTCGCATAAATATTTTCAGTCCACGCCAAATTTCAAGATTATTTATCAGTGTTTGTTTTAAGGAGACGATGTACCAATTACTGTCCCACCAGTAGAGCGAACGACCATGTGAATCACAGAACCTGAAATGCATTCAAGAAACTATATTATAACTATATAATTATGCATGCAATAAAAATAAAATAAATACCATTTCCTAATTACGATTAAAGTTTAACTCTTCAACTTTACTTTTGTATCACAAAACAGGATTGACAAGTGGGGAGCACCACCTTTCTATTCTGTTTTTCCCACAAGTGAGGAAATACACAATCTTAAATGTAATGATCTTTAAAAGGTTTTTAACAATTTTGCCCAAATCAAAGTTTTATACATTGTACTTATGTATGCATGCAGACCAAAACCATGGAGGTCTATTTCTAAAGTACTTATAATTATTATGGTTATTTAGTCAAATATTAAAATATTTTACGAAAACTTCCATACCTTCCTTAATTCCATTTTGGTGTAATGTCTGTCCATCTTTCAAATGCTTTCCAGCGAAGAAAATCCTTTGGTATTGCGGTGGCACCCCGTTCATTTCAGCGATTTTCGTTTTGAATTTCTCCACAGAACATTCCTCGTCAACTTCAAGATTAACTGTCCGATCTTCCAAAGTCTTCACGCTCACTTTCATCTTTCCCTAAAATATCGAAAGATAATATCTATTTAGTAAAACAGGGAAAATAATGAGACTTCTAAATATCGTAGTCAAGTAAATCAACCTAGGTACTATTAGTACATAAATGAAAACTATCGAAACCAATTACCAGTTAAGTTTTTGAAACAGTTTTAATTGTAATTTATATCTTGGACTGGATAACAGAATTCTACACAGATTGATTTCTCGGTTCCTACACTATACTCCAGAAGATTGAGATGAAGAATGTACTTTGAGTGTAATGGTCTTTGCAATGGATTTCTACGTAACGCAACCAATATTTACTATGCAGTATACAGATACTTAGTTTTATTTAATGTGTCTGTTTGTGCCGGGAAGAATAGGTAAAAGTAGTAAGCAAATAATAATCTTTAGTTGTTTAATGGAGATAATCTCAAATTGCTGTCCCTACGCCGTAAATGCACACAGGGTTGTTCTTTTATAAGTTTAAATGAATGAATCATACACATAAGTAACTCAACAAAACATTACATTCGAATACTCGTACTATCTACTATGTATACTGTAATATTCACTTTACATTATAGTATGTACACTATATAATGTTATTTCAGTATGCAAATGTACCTACACAAAATAACAATTCCTTTCAATGCATTGCATTGCGTTGGATGAGTTTACCTACGGCATGCTACTAAATATTAGTTTAAAAATAAGCTAGTTATCTAGTATAAACTGAAGTAAAGAAAACGAATAAGTAAGTAGTAGGTATATAGTATAAGTGTATATACTTTTTATATTTTTCCGAAATATGTAATTGGTAGTTATAAAGATCTTTGTAAGTTTTCACGCGGTCATGTCCTATAATGTGATATAATGTCACCAAGTCACTGTAATGCACTGGAGTGACAACAAATCATTTCATTGACGATATTGCATGCTACAATAATTATAAAACACATCATACTGTAATAAAAATGTCATGCCTTCGGTCATATCCGTTATCCGTATCATTCCCATATCCTGTTGATAAGAAACATTTTCTATTTGAGATATCACATCACATCAATTATGAAGCTTATAGTTTTGTACTTTACATTTTCGATGTTTACTTGCGTTTATGTAAACTGTTTTTGTGGATTTAATATGAATATAGGTATCGTTAACGTAAATCTTAATTTAATTGTTCAATCACGTCATTGAGTATATAAATAAATATATCCACATAATATATCCATGTAATGTAAAGAAAATATAAATTCATATTCCGATTTGCAGGTATATGTTCGCCAGGAAAGATATGCATATATGGATAATATTATAGCGTCTGATTATGATGTTCATTCACCTTTAATGATAACTGATAACAATATTAATTACCTTTCCTTCAAACTCAAAAATAAAAATGGTTGAGTCGGCATACCTGGCTAACTTAAAGTTGCTTTGAAATAATAAAAATTTAGCATTAAATTCACGAATCAAAATTCGTCGGAGGCTATTTAATTCCCATTATGTACATAATGCTACTCCACTTTTACTATATGCCATTGATTATGTGGATTACCTAGGTTTATTTTAGTCCTGTTATTTGTTATATCTGTAAATTTTAAGCAATTAAAAGAGTAATAATTAATTAATCATATTGTACATAGGTTCATAAATGCAAAAGTGTTAAGTCAACTAGCTGGCATGTAAGTAGCTGCGGCATGGTATGGACTGACAATTATGCACTTTGGTGCTTTATTCTTTATTTTAACATTTTCACTCTTAAATAATTATTTGCTTTAATCGTAACATCACAAAGTTAATTTAGCCATTTTTACACGCTTATATTATTATATCAGACCATATCAATATTAAACAAACAAATTATTCTAGGTATCAGTTGAACATACAATTAGCTTAAGTACAATTATATAGACATTATAATTAATTATTCAAGTAGGTAAGTATCTAACTATTTTTGTAATAGTTTAATTAAACATTAACATAAGTAGCTACAGTCAGAAATCATTGATTGTTGAGCACGTCTGCTTATTTACCTTAAGAGTTGAATTCTTATCTTAGTATACAAATACATAATTATTTAGTTATATCAATCATTGTAGCAAATCCTAAGTAATTAATGCATATATTATTTAATGACAATTAATTATGTATATCTATGCGTATAGTAGTGTATAGGTAAGTAAAGTACTCAGATTATATTTCACCCAAGCTTTGATCCACTATATTATAAGCAATTTATTTATATATTGATCGTGTATTCATATAGTACGTTATGAATTAATTAAAGAATCGTAATTAGCAAATCTTACTGATTAAGGTTATCATTATAAGCTTACATAATTTTGACGTTAATATGAGAGAGCATTGTGTGCCATGTTGGGAGAGACATTGGCCAGATCAATAGCTGGTCCATATCCATAATATTGTCCACCTTCTGAGCGCACTACTAAATGTAATTCGGAACCTATAAAGCAAACAATAAATAACAACATCATAACTACCATTTTTATACAATTAATTATTAGAAATTCAACTTAAGATTAGATTAAAGCATAATATTCGTAAACATTTAGGTATATCTAATAGGACTGACAATAAGAATTTATATAGCTTTAACTATCCTTTATCATTAAGCATAATAATGGTTAATTAGACGAGTAATATACGCGCAGAATATTAATTATTAATTGTCCCACGTGGAAATTATTCTAACTCGTTTTATATGTATTATGTAGTGATTGTTTCGAATATTTCAGCATACCTTCTACTATTTTGTATTCTGTAAGCGTTTTCCCCTCGCGCAGTTGCTGCCCCTTAAAAATGATCCTTTGCTGACCTGCCTGAGTTCCATTGCTCTCTGCAATTTTGGATTTTAGCTTTTCAACTGTGCAATCCGGATCCACTTCAAAGGTCAAAGTCCTTCCTTCTAGATTCTTGACGATGATCTTCATTTTGAATTCAAACCGAGGTTCGGGCCGGGTTGGTGGTTTGATTACTTACTAAAAGGGCAAAGGGATTTTAAATGACAATGAAATTTGTACTTCAAAATCTAATTAATTATTTATAAAGCTACTGAAAGACTAGTAGTACATAATAAATGAATTACCGATAAATATCCTTTAGTTAAAGTTTAAATGTGTTTATGTGAAAATACTTACTAAAGTTGGTTGTGTTGTATACGTGTCTGTATACTATGTATTTAAGTATTCTGTGTACTATAGTAAATATGGTGCTTACTGCTTAGAGCTCAATGTACATGAATTACGATTCAAGTATTACTCATACAGATTCCCTTTATGTGTGATTTCGTTTTAGCTCGTTACAGATGCAGTTTATACGTATCTATACAGTAATTGGGTATTGTACATACAACATAATTTACTAATATTATGCGTTCGTTATAGATACTAGCAGGCAGTTGTGTCTAACTCTAAATTAAATACAGATTTACCATACTATAAGTACTAATAATAATTGTTGATGTCCCTATTTTCACAAATAAATCCCTGTCTGTAAAGTGCAGCGAAATGTAATGTACATGTATGGTTAGAGGTACTAACTAAAAAGAATACTATGTACATAGTATATCATATCATATTAGCATGACTAAGAATAATGTGATTCTGTAAACGCTTCTGTTTGTGTTGCAATATCTACATTTTAAAATCAGTTGACTTAATATTCTATATTGTAGTAGAGTTTTGATTCAATGCAATGCATTAGGCGTAAGACAGAAACTGGCATGTCGCTGAATGGTGACTCATTATTTTTACTTGCGATAACAAATGTTGATGAGATTGTTTGCATTTTTACTACTTATCAGCAAAATGCTGATAGCAGCAATTTATGGTAACATCAGCATAATATCCCACATCGTGCTATATGTAATATTATTACTAACACATAAACAGGAAAGAAAGGACGACCATATTTATGCTAGAGCAAAAATTTAAGTGTCTTTAGGTACCGGTACGCTGCGTTGCATAAATGTGTCTATACAAATAGATATCAGAAATTATATGCTTCTGAATAACATAAACAGAAATCAGAAGCTATATATATGCGCATAAAGTTAGAAAATGTACACTAATTGTAACAATACAGAATACATTGCAATTTTGTAAAGGTCTCACTAACATGGCCCAAGCATTCTGCTCGCTTAAAAAAATGGCAAAAATTAAATACATATATAATAAGACAAATCTTACTAATTTAACTTAACTTGATCTAAAGTATAGTATGTTTTTAAAGTTACGCACATTAAGAATCTGAAACTGTACAATTTACATGTACTTTTACAAGAGAAGTGCGAAACAGCTTATACACATGAAAATATGGCTTTTACAAGGGGAAATTAGGAGAAAGCTTACGTTCGCACTCATGAAATTATATGGCATTTTACATGAGGAGTAGAGAACCCCGTAGGAATCCCTAATGTGAGTAACTTTAAAAACATTGCATTCGAATATTTGAATACACACAATTCATATTCTCTCCATTAACAAAGAATTCACATTTTGTGGAAGGATGACCTAGATGACCTATCCAATCGCAGTAAAATTAAAAATGAGCTCTGCGCATCCATTTCGACGCATGATCATGTTTTCCCCTGTTGTGGGGTGGGGACATATCTTAAGATGGATGAAACACCCAACAATACGTTTTCCAGAATTCGACTGCAAGAAGAGCACTGCTGAAAATCTCAAATTCCTTGCGTTTAAGCGCAAGAACTAACTTCATAATCAAAATCCAGCAATCTCCATAAAACAACTTGAAAAGGTGAACAAAGTTTTAATTGAATTGTAATTTCATTATATCCAGGACCAGGATCCAAACATTTTCATTTTCGTAATGAATTAGCAATAACTATCTTTAATTTATCAAATATTCTGTAATTTTGACTTTTATTAGAGGTAAATTAAACTTCAAAATTGTTTCAGAGGATAACATGAACAAGGACAAGCTTAAAGTAGACAGTCTTGTCAACATGAACAATCCTGAAGAACCAGCCACCGTGATGGACTTCAGCCAAGATGTGAATTTGAACATGAATATGGAAATCTTTGGGATGCAGTGGGAGCTGGAAGTAGCCAAAACATTTTCTAACGAAGGTTGTGTCGACTTGCAAGGAATGGTACCCTTTGACGAAGTGGGATACCCAGTTTGGGCCTCAATAAATCGTGTGCAGGATGAGCTGCCTGAAATTCCTCATGGCTCCTCTCAGTATGTAATAGGAGATGAACCAATAATAGAATTTAATGAACTGCTGACCCCAGAACAGAAAAAGGAGTTAAACATTCCGTCAAATGATAGAAGGGAATTATTTGGTGGTGCTATTGCCGACTTTGAAATAGACTACTATGAATCCACAGATTGTGCTGAAGAAGATCCGTCAAAAGATAGTCACGTAGACATGAAAATCATCCAAGAAAACAGCCCCGTCCATGATGACAACAAAATAAAGTCTTCCGAATTTCGAGAAAATTTTGATGTAATTAAATATAGATAATAACAATCTTTGAGTAAGGTTTACACTGAATATCGGAAAGTTTGTCTTTTACTCAAGGCTGAAAATATTCACTCTACTTTTGTTCAGATTTACAATACCATCTTAGTTGAAAACACTCAACGGGAAATGACCGGAACAGCGAACAGCACATTTCCTCCCCAGACGGTTGTCCAAAATGTCACGGAATTATCTTCCAACAGTATCTCTCCCCGTGCTCAAGGATCTAATTTTAGATTCATTTGCAAATACTGTCACGTTGAATTAGATAATAAATGCCAATTGAAAGCTCATAAAGATTTACAAAGGCAAACTCGTCCACAGATGCCAGATGTGGAAATTGTAGAGGCATCCCCGATATATACTACTGAACAATGAGGAAGTATCACAACCAAGCCTACTTTTGAATTTCCAGAAACTGCAACACATTTCTAATAAATATCTACAAAGTCTCCTGTTTATATCAAAGTGTACAATAATCAAAATAATGCATTGTGATGAATTTTGTATTTAGACAATTATATAAATATTACATATTATACGTAGTCGATAATTATGCTCTCTACACAGGTAAAATTGTTAACTGTAGCAATTCACATAATAAAGAAGTAGATCTATATTCTCTGTAGCCTTATTACGCTACATTCCTTAAAATACTGCAATAATAATATAATGAAGTTGAGGCGGGCTTAATATTGTATAAGAGCCTGCTGCATGATTAGGTGTAAAAATATTGAATTTAATGTCATCTCCTTTTCTTTCAAAACATTTCTAATGAACTATTATACTTTACTATTAATTGTTAAATTAAATACCACTAGACCTTATTGCACTAGTTTGTAAATATTTACGTAAGTATTGCTATGTGCTCCATATATTGTAATTATCTATATATATCAATAGTACTGATTAGCCAAAAGGACCAAATGCACATATTTAAGCTCAGGGGTTAATGCTGAGTTGCACTACCAACTATATTATTGTATCTTCTATATTTAATTTTAATTTTTCTAATGATTTATATTACGTAACACTGTATTTACTAATTGTAAGAATAATATAACCCAAATTAGCACTATTAGATCAGTTTCAATGATTCATCAGAGTGTATTAGGTACATATTTTTTCACTGTCCTGAATAATAAACTGTAATGAATTTTCTAAATAAATATAAAGGATTAATCTATATGAATTCATTATTAATTGGTATTATGTAATTATATGCTCAAATTAACTGAAAATCTCTTAATCTCTTGGATTTGTGTAAGGATGAACTGTAAAAAATACGCAAGCTCTCTGTAGGCTCAAAAGCGTTGCAAACAAAGACAATTTTTCGAGAAAACTATATGCTGGAGTCACCCAAGATAAACAGCGCGCTAAACAAATTCGAGAGTTTCCCGTTCTTTTTCATACTCCCTGCACACCAAAATTATTTTCTCTTCTAATTTGCATTTCTATCTTAATCTTGATTTGATTGACACTTTTAAAATTACTAACTTAAGACTACCATAACATTTGACATTTGACCTTAAGTTACACAATTAATAGCATTATCTTCGTGTAACACTAACTTTTAAATCACTAATTAATGGTTGGGTCCTTCTGTGCCGAAAGTTAACAATTCAATGTCAGGTAAGCGAAATAATAATAAAGGGTGTGGGCGATTTGCCGGTCATCCGGTGTGGTATTTATTTTGCTAAATAAGTATGAAAAATTGACAACACTAATAATTAATCAATAATATAATGACCGTTAGCTGACCAATTTAAACATTTATTAACTTTTATTTAATTTAACACAGACTAAAACAAAACACGGGAAATGGCTTGATGCTGGATGCTCAAAGCCGGTTACCAAACCAGTGAAGGCCAGTTACCAGCAACCCTAACTAGCTAAAGAATTATTCAGTCCAGTCCAGACCAAAAACAGAAGCAAACATTTGGCTCAATAATTTCCTGCAAAAAATTGCTTATTTACTGAACTAGCATCAAAGAAAAATCAAAAATGGACCAGTCTTATACTTCTGGCCCATCCCCTTGCAGGAGCAACATACTGTTCGTGGTGGTCACGTCATTTAAAATATGGATGGTTATTTTTCTTACGATTTTATTTGTATTAGAATTGTTTAGCTGGGCCATACCTCTAATGTTCGTTGGGACAATTGGGATCTTTATTGCGTTAAGCAAATTTAAAGTTCCTCCTCCGCCTCCTGAAGCGGTCTGTTCATTTTTCGGGGCGGATATCCGTCCTATAGGAAGTAGTACCGATTCTTTCGTTACTTTGAGGAGCAGACTCCAGCATCACCAAGGGCCATCGGATCATCAGCATGGACAAGCCCTCACAGTTATTGGACATCGGGGAGCGGGGTTAGACGTCCCAGAAAATTCTATCAGCGCTTTTCGTCACTGCAGATCTCGCGGCTGCACCACTGTCGAATTCGACGTGGCGATGACCAAAGATAACGTGGCTGTTGTTTTTCATGATGACAATCTGATGAGAATGACGGGGATTGACCGCGAGATTTCTGATATGACTTGGGAAGAATTGAGGCAAGTGGATATTTCCGTATTACATCCGCTAAATGAAAAATTTCGGGGCGAGAAAGTGCCAACTTTTGAAGAGACAGTCACCACATGTTTGCAGATAGGGCTCAAGTTTATCATCGACCTTAAATACAACAGTGACGAAAGGGTAAGGATTTCTTTGTTCATTAATTTTGCATTTTCTTGAGTTGTGTTGAACCAATTTACTATTTTATTTTCCATATTTATATTATAGACGATCGAGGTAATTTTAGATACTTTCAAAAGATACCCTGCAATGTACGACTCAGCTGTTATCTCCTCTTTTTCACCAAAACTAGTCTACTTGGTAAGATATATTTAATATTTGTAATTGTCATAATGGATGCGATATAATCCCGTCCTAAACTGCCTCAATGTACAATGTTCCAAAACCCTCTTACATGAAATGTGGAAAAAATGCAATGGTAGGCATATATTGGGTATATATATGGATTACGTATATCATGAACTACGATTCTATAATGGGCTTGAGGGCTGGGGATTGGGGAACCAGATAATTCTTTGTGGGACCGTTATTAAAACAAATACACCCACAAACGATTTTAGTGTGAAAGTACTGAAAATTCAATTATACTACTATTATACAACCATTGTTAACGTCACTATCAAAATCAAAAATATTTTTATTCTCATCCTACTACAGAAATTATTGTCAAGTGACTTTGCCTAACTTTTCCAGTTATTTTGCGATTGATAGGTTTATTTGCCTGATTGATTATTACTTTTGTACAAACGCAAGAAATTAGGGATATTCAGTGTTTCCAGTGTTCTTTATTGTACAACTCCCAATTCTTATATACTCAGTGTTGGACCTTTAGGCATTTTCCGTTTACCCTCCCCACAACAGGGTAAAAGTAAGTGAACTCATCATGCGTCGAAATTAATCCGCAGATCTGGTTGTGTGATTGTATATTTGTGTAGGTCGTAGGTCGTCCTTAAACAAAATCTGAATTCTTTATGCTACTGTAGGATTTGAAAGAGAGTGAGTGAGCAGCTATTCAAATAGGTTAGGTTACATAGGTTAAATCTACCAAATAAAAGTCAAATGAAATAAGATCTTAATGTTTTACCAGATTCGTCGCCAGGATCCAAAAATTATTGGCTGTTTTGCATGGCGCCCTTGTTTTCATCGGTACAGAACATGGAATGGATGTTGGGACAACCTAGAGCTCCGGAGCAACTCGTTTTTGCTAAATTGGCGAGATATGATTTGGGACTTCTTTGACGAAGTAGCCCTCAATCACTTCTATTGGTGGTTTTTGGGACTTTCTGCTTATTTTGTCCATAAGGACAGCATCGCGAAGTATTAATAAATAATTAAATTTATATTTTGCAAATTGAAAAGGTTTTTATAGTAAATTTGTATCCGTTCTAATTTCTAATTTCTATTATGTCATTACAGAGAGTGTTCTTATCGATGGATGAATAAAGGCGTCCGACTGTTTCTTTGCATTGTCAATTCTCCCCTGGAAAAACTTCATATTGTTCAAAACGTTCATCTGGGATATATGACAGACACATTGGACGGAGGAGATCTGATCGGCTCCTCTTCAACAATTCATGTTACCAAATTACGCTCAGAGAACAGCAGCATGGACAATGCAACCACGAACTGATCTGATTTTCTCAATAAAATCTCAACATTAACTAACTACCACAATCCGTAATTCTTAAATTGAAAATGTCTCATCAGAAGCTTAAATTACGAATATTACAAGATTACACCTAGTTTCTCAAATTATAACGAATACGAATAATGAAAACCTATATAATACTAACCATGCAAAATTATATTATAAAAATCGTGCATAATAATACAATACAATACGATGATTTGTCTCACTTTTATGTGTAGTGTCATGTTAAATGTTCAAATTCATATTTTCTTCTTAATGTACAAACAACTAAATGTTGAATTTCGAATTGTTTATGTTCACATTCCTTCGTACTATGTATTTCTTTCTTCTTCTTCTGGAATTCCAAAAAGTTACCTAGGTCAATAGCATTCTATTTGCATTGTTGCTAGTAAAATTGTTTCGAGGAAACAGTCATCCAATTTTAAGTTAATGTCGCAACCACAACAAATTGTATGCATTTAGTAATTGTAGCTTTAATTAATTATAGTTACATCTCTACACTATTCTTATACTTTTACTTTAGACAGACTTTACTAGTTTTACAATGTATAAAATAATTAAAATATATTACATAATATGTCTTGTCTATCTGCCATATGTCAACATTAACCACAACCACAAATCAATGGAAAAGTATATTGACAAAAAATAGCAAAATATTCTAGGTTTTAGGATATAATGCAAATGTTAATTTAGTTTAGTCAATTATTTAAACGGAAATTGCTACAGGCTTTCTTAAATCTATTTATGTATCTTAAATTTGTACTCCTCTATTTATAGCTAAATAGGCTAAGTAAATACTGGGGATGGGGCCGTGAAAAGTATTTTTGTCTCAAAAACTATAAATTCGTGTACTTCAATGTATTTTATTAATTTTAATCGAGAAAAAGCAAAAATTAAGTAATTCTTGATCTTCCTCTTGATAATTATTAGATCTGGAAAGTCGAAACGGTTTTGGCTCTATCTCGATTCGTAACGATCGTCTCTACTCTCTACTTACAGTTTGGTCCCATCTTTAGTAAATACAATAATTCTCTATCAATAGCAAATTATATTTTGTATATATACTAATATATAATTATGCTACTTAAAACTACATTCTAAAGATCTACAATCTCTAGGTCTAGAAAATGGACAATAATTTTGCAGAACCGTAACTTTAATCCATATATATTTGTATTCAATTTAAAATTAATGACCTTTTCGTTTGCTTTTCAGTATGATTGCAATTACTTTTTATTATTATTGCTTTTAATAGTTTATACTTCCCTGTATTTTCTGAGCTCTGACTAAAGTGCAGAATTAAGTTCTAATTGTTTTGCTACCCATCATTTTGGGCATTACAGTTTACATTTACAGTTACTGTACCCAATGTAGCTTAAAGGTAGTGATATTTGAATCATTTGTTACCATTACGAGTGCTAATACCAAAAGTACCAATATGTACTATAATTTACATACGCGTACACTAAGAATGTGCAGCTACATATCCTTTTCTTACCATTGGAATTTGTATTTATTGAATTTATGTGCATCTAAGTCTAATTAGATACTTATTGTTAAAATATCTACTTACCTATGTGTCGATGTGTTTTTGAAGTATTGTTTCCTTTTTGTTTTATTTTATGGAGCAATTTTTATTTAGTATGATTTAAAGTTTAAACCTGGCTAGTTTTCTTTCTTTTATGTGATGCATGAATGATAATTATTATAATTATAGTTTCCCTTTAATAAACTTATTTAGAATAACGTAATTGTAAAGTTTAGTGTAGTAATATTATTATGTGCAGCTATACCTTAATTGTCGTTATGAAACCAAACTAGTGAAAAGGAATTTATTATGTGATTCCCGCAGCTGAAAAATTATATCAATTACTATAATTAAATTCATCATTATTTTATTTTATTAGCTCCGAACATGATATTATTATTGTTGCATGACAAATACAATTAATATTTACAAAGGCTTTCGAGTTTTAGTGTGTTTTGTTGTGTAGTAGGTGTATACTTGTATATGTATATTATTTAACCATGTATATTCTATAGCAAAGGTACAGTGCAGTGTACTGAATTGGAATGGAATCTTATTGTTTTGTGTAGTAAATTACAATTACAATTGAATAAAATAAAAAATGAAGTTGCTTAAAGAATGACAATTACAATTAAAATTATAACATCTTATTCTATACTTAATACACATTAGTGCTACATTATTATATTATAGTGGTGACAAGTACTACGTAGTTATTACTTTATGATACTATTATAATGGACAATGTGTAAAGTTTATCAGTCAAGATATTTATCAGCTAAACAAGCCAAAAAAAGACAAATAAAGTAAAGCCCCTCGATATGTATGTTTTTTTCAAAGATTTAGCAAACATCAGCGTTTTATAAATTGTTATCGGTGAGCATGTCGACCTTAGGCTACCTTATTGAGGCTTATATTTAATCGAACGCTTGAAATTCTTACTTTGCCACAAATGTTTTTACGGAATTTACTTCATTTATTCTGTATTGGCACAATACAGTATGGGTTCGTCTCTGCTGTCTGTCTGTGTGTCTGTGTGTCTGTTAGTGCT
>JAQFYC010004792.1:0-16065 GCA_034694165.1 Tomocerus mixtus | reverse complement strand
GAAAAACCCTTCAAAGGGAAAGTGTATCGTAATTTAATTGTAAAGTGAAACAATTTGGAAAATAAATGCAATATTATATATATATATTAGCAATAATAATATTGTATTTAGCTAATACTATAAACCAATCCTTGTTGACTCACTATAATAATTATGTCGTCAGTTTTACGTAATGCTTAACTGGCCTAATTCAAAGTGAAGGAGGAAATTTTAAGTAGTAGAAGTTAGAAGAATTGATTAAGCGAGGATAGTAATAACAATAATGAAAGATTAATAAGACGTATTATGGATATGGAACAGAGGGTTGGTTTACTGTATCTTGTATGTAGATCAGCTACCTTTCCCAAAATAAATATTACTGTCAGTAGGAGGAATTCTGTTAACTATGACATAATTCTGTTAACTAAAATGTGGAATATATTGCCTAGAAAGTGGGGTTACAAAGATATGTCGTTAGAAATACTGGTCGATTATGTTTAACGACGGATTGTTCTGAAAATAGATGCGATGTTTGTCAATTCTTAGTTTAATTATTTATTTTAGTTAGTAGTGACCAATAGTGACCATGGGGGAAGAGCGATGTTTTTTGCGTGCATTTAATACTCATTTCATTTAGAGTAAATGGATGCTCCAACTTTGTCACTTGAATAAAAGTTGAATTACAATTAATATTAATGTACCTACAAGAAATTGAAAATGTACAGAGAATGGCGACCAGACTAATCTCTCCTCTCCAGTCAGTGCAGTATGAAGAAAGGTTAAAAATTGACAAAGAAAGCGTGGAGATGTGGAGATCTGATTAAAGTCCTAGACTAATCAAATCAAAGTGCCATTTATCGGAATAAGAACCCATCTCTTTACCCAGCGGGTCATTTTAAGAAACCGCTTAGATCGGAAGTTTGAACTTTTAAAAAGAATACTTGATTGTTGATTCCCATTTTAATTGGCCCCAATTATGTATTTTATAATATAACATAATGTCGATATGTGTTGATAAAGAAGATGACAACAATGCCAAGATTAGAGATACAAAAATGCAAAGTGGAATTTTACTGACCTGTACATTGTTAAATGAGTAGGAAGGTTGCTCGGAGTATACTCGTCGGTAATTACCACCTCTGCCACCATTTGACATTCGGGTGGGTCTTCGTGACGGACCGGCGGACGGTGGGCGATGGCCACTATTTGAAGGGCTCACTACATCAGTTCGGCGTCTTTTCCTTGGTGGACTGTCCGCCTGATAATCCCAAAATCACATTTTCAATTCTCACTCTTCACTCTGTCTGTCTTCTTACAAAAACAGTATCTTTAAAATAATATCTTTAAAAATTATTAGTTCGTACCTTAAGTGTGCTTCGTTCTATTTCCATTTCAAGAGCACCAAGTTGGGCCAATTCCAGTGCTCTTTGATGAATGTAGGAGTCAATCCCGGGGGCCAAGTTTGAGATAGGACCACCCCCTGCAAACATAAAACGTACGCATTCATTAGAGACTTTATATCAATGCTGCCATTGCGCATTGCTGCCGTCTTACAAATGAAATCTGTACGCGCTATTGCTATTTTCACTTAGGTTAACTAAAAGTTGCCGTACATACAATTTGCTTTAGCTGAAATCTGCCGGAACCAGACTGTCCCCTTAGCTGAACGTTGACCCTGACCATAGTGGTTATTGAATAAATACGAGTAGAAAATGTTGCTAAATTGCCAATTCTCTTCTATTTTCTATATAACAATTATTTTAGGAATAATCTATATAATGATGATATAAATTACCTAGATTACTATAATTTGTTTGTCACATTAAAGAAGAATTACAATAACTATGTATTTTTTCAATATGAAAATCTTTTGTGTGTAGTATGGGTTCTCTTCTAATGACGCATAATAAAGAATTACCTACCTAACTAGAAGTATATACTAGGTACATTGTTAAAAGGGAGCCTAATGTTGTAGTTGTAGTGTTGTTCTTACTAAAATATAAAAATAATACATATAGAAACAAGGTTATAGCGAGGGGGGCCTCTAGGGGCTGAAAATTGTCCCAGAAATTTCAGTTTTTGGCAATAAATGTATAGTATTGAACTTAGAATTTTTTATTGCCCGATCAAAAACGGTCAACAGGAACACGCATAGAATTCCTGCTGGATTTTTAAAACAGAAAATTTGGACACGGCCCAGCTGCCTACTCAATTCGGGAAAAAAGATAAAAAATGTCTAGAATTGTAATTATTTAATTACTACACCTAGTACTCAAAATGTCATAATCAACTACTCTACTGCAGCACCCGTAGCTTAAAATAGCTTTGCCATTTATCTTGCAATCATATGCATTAATTTAAATGTACAATAAAACTGTTCTGTTGATAATAGTCAGGTGGGAAGTTTTTTATCTAATATAATATTTTATTGCATTCCAAGAAAATCAAAGCTGCATTGTATCTCGAATTAAAAACCTGAGAAAATGGGGAATCCGTAAAAGTGTAAGTATAAATAGGATTAAATACACAAAACAAAATGAATGCATTGATCTCTATTATAAAAGAATTACACAATTTCGAAATACATTCAAATACAATAATCTTTAAATCCTTTATTGTAAAATTGGATTAATTACATATAATAATTGTACTTAGCTTGGCATACAATTTACATTCACTAAAATAGTGTCACCCATAAACAATGGCACTGCTTAAGGCCACAAGACAAGAAAATTGTAGTTGCCGGGTATTTAGGCATAGCTATATCAGTTAGCTGGTACATTACAAACACAATTTTCTACGGTTGCTGAAATTGTTTGTAATATGAAATGAACCATACTAAATGTACTTTTGGACGGGCGATGCATATGCTCCAATTAGTAATACTGTTACAATTACTGAAAATATTCTAAATCCTTGTAAAAATTCGACAGCAGGAAAATTCAGGCTGGCAAACTAAGAAACGTGTAATAAAACTTAAAAAACTTGACCAGAAATATGCCAACTGACACCACAGAGTGATCATAATTATAATAGAATAAGGGAGCAGCGCCTTTTCCCGCATGGAGTTCAACAGGGCCTGTGGAGGGCGTGGGAAACAGGATCCTGATGTTTTTTGCGATCGGGCAGCAATCTAACTATATAGGTAGTTAGAGAAATCTAGCTAGATATTATTATTCAGATTGGCATCGGGAGTTAGTTCATTTGGATTATGAATTTGGCACAATGTATATGAAAATTTTGTATGGAATATTGCCTGTAGTACTTATGTAGTTTTGCCTCACAGCCGAACAAATATTCCTTCTTACAGGAATATTTTGGCCAACCATTGCGGAATACAAATATTACAATCTAACCTTAGCTTAAATAGGTTGTATTCATCCACACATGCTACGTTCCTAGATTAGTCGCTATTGCTCATAGTTTGTTTGAATTAACAATTAACATACCGGTACCAGTACGGATGAATCCGGGTTTCAATTAGCTTACCTTGGGATAAGTGCAGACGTGGTGTGAGAATGCCTTCTACAGGGACGCCACTGGGTAGTGCATTTGGCCTCCTATTATGTTCATTAAGGTAGTGCCTCAACGGCACATGAGGAGAAGTTGGGCCTGCAACTAGAGAATAATTCCATAAAATCAACAATCATTCAGGCCTTTCAAGTCTTCTAAATAAAATACAACTTGGAAACCAATCCAAAAATACATCCAATATCACCAATAAAATAACAACAGATTCTTAAAGCATTTAACGCAATGGAGAACATATTTCAATTATTGTTTTCTCAAATGTTCCCTAGTTCCCTCTATTTTCCAATTTGATTTTCAACCAATACAAAATATTTTCATGTATTATTTCGCGTTTCAACCAACAAAATATTTTCTAAATTCCTGGAAAACCCAAGATCTCCACATCAACTAACCAATTGTCATCTAGGAATATTTAAATTTAGGAATATCATCAGTGTATTTGTATTTCATTCTGGAATGAAAATGGAAAGGAGTTCAGCCCTGCCTGCCATTGTAAAAAATGTCAGAAAAGCCCCTCTATATAAAATATACGACATTTCTATGCGCGGAAGAATATAAGAAGGAGTGTGTAGGATAATACGTAAAATATATCATCTATACGTGGGAGAAAAAAAATGAATGAGCCCTGCCTGGCCAAAATCAAAATGAGGGTGAAAGGGAGAGAATGTGAGCGAGTGAAACAAAATATTTTCCGTTCCATTGGATTGGATTCTTGGTGTTCGAAAATGTTCCTTCGGAGCTGTGCACTTGCAAAATCTAATACACAATGTGAGTTACTAGCCCACCCCATCACCCCACCCCCACCCCATTCTCAAACCCAATCCCTAATTCCCTAAGCCATAATCCGATCAAAAACTCCGAACTGGAATCTCATTTTCATAAACCATGTGACTCTCATAAACTCTTCTCGTCTTCTCCCACTTTTTAAGACTCCTTCCTTAAAATAATTAATTATATTAAATTAATCTCCGTTCACTTGACTTGATGAGGAAATCGCTAACACTTCTTCAGTCTGCCTCTGTCATCTGTCACATTTGTCACATGCTCTTATTTAGACTTGTTGACTCCTCTTTTAGGAAGGCTTTGGTGGTTTGTAAATAAAATTTTCTAGAGATCCTAATTCTTTTGTTAATAAAATGTACATTTTAACATTTTCATTTTCTTTCCCTTCCAAACATACAATAATACAAGTTACAATTTCATGATTATAACGATATGTGTATTAACAATGATTCTCGGAAATAAATGCTTATTATTACAACTACAACCTGTAATTATTGTCTATTATTCTATTTTATATATACTGCATCGACTGCATGCTATTATTGTATATTATTGCTATTGGTCGTGGTCCTGCATATTACATTGTAGTATTTTTGAATCCTAAAGTACATTTGGAACTCTTTGTTATGTTCATTCAAAATCATCATTCAAACATTTTGTTGGTGGTTTTTTGTGATGTGACCCTATAGTGTAGTACAAATGTACAAAATGTCAATAGGTAAAACATTGCATCTAAGTAGTTGTTAATGACAAGTTCGTTACGCAACTCGCATATATCACACAATTGCTCTACATCGTGCGACATAATATGAGAGGTGCGTTCTTAATTTGTTATGGCCAACTAGAAGCAATTATTGCTGTTTTCTGGCCAACGATAGCGACACATATTATATAAAAAAAAACCCACTCCCAACAATTGATATAAGCCAAACAATATGAACAATGACTTCATTGTTCCCAGCAATCTTCCTATTCGTCTTTAGGTTTGGGTGGCCAAGATATAATGTATAACTTAGAGGCGGGAGTATGCTCCATCTCTAAATCGCCCGCATAGGGACACTCATTCAGGAAACAGAATTTAAAAAGCTGGATCCCTTGAATCGTTCAAAAGCTATAAGTTTAAAAACAGTTAAAGAAACAGAGAGAGGAGAGACGGACATTCTTATAAAGTTGTTTCCCAACTTAATGAAAATGTAGATGAGCAACTTTGAATTGTGAATTGTCATTGCCATGTGCGATAATTAAACTATAATAGAATCAAATTTACTTGTATTCATTGGTTTTGGTTGACCAAAATTTTCTGCAGAACCCCCCGGAATTGGGCTTCTTGGGTGTGAATGAGAGTGACCTCTAGGCGAGTTCTGAGGGCCGTGCACTGAGCTCTTGTCATTGCCTTTCGATATCGGCATTATTACTGTCCTTATGTAGTTAGTAATTGATATTGTAAATATATTTTAGAGTGCTGCTGGGCTAAGTCGGCTAAGTAAGTCACAAATAAAAGCCTTTAAATAAAAGCAAAAGGAAACATTCACAAAAACGCTTTCGATTTCGCTGATTATTTCAGTATTCGATATTTGCCACATTAATTGGCAACAGACAACAAAACAGAAGACTGACAATAAAATATCACAAGGTGATAGTAAATGGTAAACAATTTTCCGATGAGTTAATGGACGTAATCATTCAATCAACAATACGCGTCATCAGCCATACGTACAGCGTATTCGAAAAGTCGCTGGTGGGTTATTATAAATAAATAAACAATGAAATAAGAGTGGCTGGTAGGACACTAGTCACTAGTAGTCGTCGTTTGGCTGGTCCGACATCACACACACAAACAGCACAAGACCGTGTTAACAGCGACCAAGATCAAGGAGTTATGTAACTCTTTCGTTAGCAATATTGAATATACTTTTATTAGTAGAATTTGAGTCCACAACACTCACTTCATTAATAAACTGTGTGATTAAATAATTGTGGGGATGAGTGTACACTTGCCACGAATCGTGAATCATTTACTCGCAACTTGTATCACCAGTTCACCAGCATCACTACCACCAAACTGACCAAACAGCATGTTGTGTAGCTGGTCACTACTGCCAACTGCACTGGTGGTACCCGCAGTACCACTATTGTGAAAATTGACAACGAACAAAACGGATTAAACAGCCTATTATTTATGTATTTATGTATTACTATATCCGAGAAGTGACGTCAGTCAGTCATCAGTGGATGTTCCAATATTATTCAAATAAGTAGGATTTTATTTAGTTGAGAAATAGAAATACAAAATCAAAAATAGCAAAATTGAACACTGCACTGCCCACTGCTACGTATCCAGCCAAATGATATTTTCTGTACTATTTTCTGTATGTACAATGTATAATAATATAATGAAGATAATGAGGGAGGATGATGAGTGAGAAACAAAGGTCTTTCCTTTGTGTAGTCAGTAGTAGTTGGTAGTGGCAGTGGCACTGCACTGGAGGAAGGGATATTTTTGATTTTGGGAGATTATTGTAGGCAGGCAGGACGGCAAGAGAGTTTTCTATGGCTGTGGAGACTGTGGACTGTGGACTACTGTGGAGGTCGAGTCAGAGACGAAGAACGATGCACGTCAGCCACCGAGGAAGCCAAGGAAAGAACTGAAGTAGAAAACCAGCCAGTCAGCCAGCCACGACACGAAACTTATTACAAACTATTATGTATTCCTTCCTATACTCCCTATACATTTACTCTTATTTTATTATGCACTGCTACACTACTGCACTCCGTGTTGGCAATTTATGTTTTCTTTTATGTTTACCATTTACACATTTTTAGATTTTTAGATTACTAACAAAAACAATGTAAGAATGAATGTTATCCGTGCAACAAAATGTACCCCTCCAAAAAATTAAAAAATATTTCTCGAATACACTCTATACTTGGATAGACACATTTTATTTCAACATATTTTACAAAACAAACTGATATACAAGGCATGGCTATGATACATTCACTTGCACTTACTACTAATATACGGACATACGGAGTAGGAATAATTTATAATCATACATCATATCTACAAAACAAACCATCTTTACATTGAATTGTACAATTTTAATATTACGCTATTACCATAATAGCGAACTGCATTGAATTATAGATTGCTTCAATTTGTTTCATTTTTTAGACTTTTCAAAGTTTATTTATGCACAAAAACTATTAGATGTAGTTTGATAAAATTTCAATATTTTTACCTTAGAAAGGTCACAATAGTCACAAAAAAGGAAAAAAATAGTGTCGAAGTACAAAAGTAGAATAAATGTCTTCCAAAATGCTCAAAACGTGCGCCCACATTGCCCCACATAGGCTAAAGATCCCTAAATTCTCTCCGGCAGTACCCATGTGGGCGGAGTTGATCCAGGCCCATTTTTGCCATCCGCGGTACCTACATAAATTACCAGCCCGCTACAGTCACTACATTATTCCACTGTACTATACTATTTAATACAAGCAATACAGCTACAACCTATACAACAAAACAACAGAAGAGAGTGAGTGAGTGAGTATTCTGTTTCTGAGTATGAGCAAGGTTTGAGTGAGTGCAGTCAACGTGGACTCTCCCAAAATCCTGCACTTCACATTCACACTCAATGCAATGATAACAACCAAGTGGCAACTCCAAAGTGACAAAACCAAAAGTTGGCTAATATTCCTCCAATATTGCAATGTAACGTTGAACGTAGTGGCTTTAGGTAATTAATGTATCTCGGTACATTTATGGAAGTTCGTGACAGGAAAGGGGATTTATATTTGTACATGGGCAGGATAGGCCTATAAAAGTGTCTGATGTCTGTGTTCTGGCAATAACTTTTGAGCGGGTCGACTTTTTTCAATTCTGTTTTCCCAATTTGATAGCATGGGTACTAAAGATGAATCAGTTAGTTAATGGGGTAAATCGGTTCAGGGGTCCTTGATGGGGGGGGGGGGGCACATTGTTCCATTACCCTATTTGGTAGCTTTTTAATGGCTCAACTATTCTTTGAATTTTGTTAACGGACATGAATGCAAAAACAAATACTTTCTCACAATGTCCAAATAATTGGAGCACTGTGAGATTTGACCAAATAAGGACTGCATTATGTGAGGTGATATGAGATTCGACTAATTATTTATTTGTATTATGTGGCTCATTGTGACATTCCAATTCTTTTGCGATAATATATTATTTATATCCGCATTCGCCATGGTTTATTTATACTTTTTTCAACACTACACAGGGCAGCACTGATTTTTGACAAAGAACAATAAATATTCAATGACAAAGACATGCATTCCGTTAGGGGTGGGCAATTTATTAAACTGCCCACCCCGACAAATACATTGGCCCTGCTTGTAAATGCCTACCCTAATAATTTAGAGAAAGAGAACACATTGTGTGGCTCAAAATAGCCTAAAAACACAAAATGTTAAGCTCCTCGCGATTATTTGAGGCTAAGAATGGCCATAGCCCAAAGTAAACATAAACTAAGTCTATGTTTACTTAGTAATTTTGCCATATGTTGTACCTATGTCGTTCATTTTGCCACCCACTCTACAGTTCCCAGAGTCAACTTTTTAAATCTATTATCAATAGTTTTATTTACAATGACGGTGGTATCAAAAATCAAATATAGAAACTGTCGTTCCAATCCAAGGAATTGCTCAAAGTTTGTAGTCTATGTTGGTAAAATATTCTTTAGTTATTTATGACTATTCATGTGTATGATTATATCGTAAGGCAACGGATTTTGTTGCCATTTTGCCATTTTCGGACTCTTTCAACAGTTGCCACTAAATAATTGCAGTTTCTGATACTGTATTTCTTCTATGCAAGTTGCCACTTAGGAGTTGCCACAATGCGAGTGAATCTACACTGCTGTGTATATAATATATTATGTAACATCATACGATACAAGGATACAACACAATACAAGCAAAAGGCTCACAGAGACCATATATATATGCAGTGCCACCTCAACTATTGGGGATTAATGTCCATTTTAGGGCCAATTTTTCCGAAAATAAGGGTCTGGAAAAAGGGCATTTATAACAGCAAATTGTTGAATGGGCAATATTTGGATTACCCTTTAATTGCTCTACTACACGCTGAGAAATTCAATATTGAGAAAATTAAATACTCATTTATGGCCAAAAACCTCAATTTGGAGAACATTTGTTTGTTTGTTTTGCTTATTGCTTAAACATATATGTATAAATATATAATACAAGAATGTATCCAAGTGGTTGATCTGAATAGTTGGGTGTGGAATAGATTTTTGTGCGCCCAGTGCGATGACTTCCGGGCACCTGGGCTTCTGGGCGCGAAGGGTTCAAAAGTTACAGCTTCCGCCATTATTTGTCTGTCGGGTATCCCAACATGCAACGCTGGAATCAGAGAATCAGTCCTACCTTCGAGTTTCCTAAATAATAATTTTTATATTTTATTATATATAGGTAATATATAATATGATAGATGATGGATTTTGTGTAAAAGTAAACGAAAGCGAATGTAGTAGTAGTACATAAACTTATTCACCTGTTTTCTCAAACTTCAGCATACTATTATTCATAGGTGATAGGTGTCTTAAGAATCCTTTGTCCTTGCATTTGATCTCAACGAGGCTGAGTCCATTGCTTCCTCAATATTTAAATGATACAAGCTTGGTAAATAAGTAATTAAATAATTAATTAATCCGATAATTGAAATCCAATGAAAATGAAACAAATGGATCGTGAACTAGATTTACCATTTACCACTTAATAGCTCATCAATGTCGCCACTTCGAAGAACCCTCTCCTACAAAAAACATTAGAAAATACAAATAATAGGTAGAATTATTAGTAATACACATCAATCAATATGCTTGGACTACTTCCACTCTTTATATTAAAACCAATTGGAGCCCTTGAACACACAAATTACAATATTATCCAATATTCCTTGTCCAAAGGAATGAATTGGTACATTTGTTTGAAGGAGATACTCTCTACAATAGGTTAAGTATATTTGCCACCACCGACAGAAACACAGCCATTTGAATAAAATAGCTTCTCAATTTATTAATATACAGTGCAAACTACATATAAGGAAATTCAGGGGACCAGAAAATGTGTCCATTATACCAGGGTTTCTATTATACCCATAAGGGATTCCCGTATAGGATAATCCTACTCATGCGGACAAAACCGTCTGCCTGCCACAGATGAGCAATCGACCCGAACGGGCTTTGGGCGTGTGTGGGTTTGGCTTGAGTAGCCGATTAATTTTTACAAAAAGTAGAACCGCAAATGAAAAATTTGAAAATAGTTTACCATAAGTTGTAAAACATTTGTTTCTGTATAATAACTTATTATCAACAGGGCCGGATCCAGAGGGGGGGGGGCAAGAAAATTTTGGCGTACACTAGATATTATTGAAAAATTTGGCAAAAATTATCGATTTAGTTAAGTATGTTTTCAGTCTTTAATTCGCCTGAAAACGCGGAAAATTTAGCGCTCCGCGCGATGTAATTAAATATGTATGTTTTCAGTCTTTCATTCGCCTGAAAACGTGGAGAATTTAGCGCTCCGCGCGATGTAGTTAATTATGTATGTTTTCAGTCTCTAATTCGCCTGAAAACGCGGAAAATTTAGCGCTCCGCGCGGTAATTTGCAGATAAAAATAAAAAAATTATCCAGTGGCGGATTTAATCCGTAACTGGTTGTTCACTTTCACTTTTTACGTAGAAAAATTAACAATAAAATTACATACTAAAATTGCTTTATAACCCTTGAATTTAATGTTTATAAACCGGATATTTTGAACCCCACTCGAAATTATTTCCTGCATCCGAACATGATTATCAAGTTGAGGTTTAGTTATATTTATTTATTTAATTATAATTGACAATTTTCCAATGTTGGGTCGTTCCTTTGTCAATGTATGAAATCATTATAATACGCTTCATAAAATTTTAGGCATTAAATTATATTAAATATATAATATAGTATATTCAATTAATAGTAAATACATTTAACATCGTGAAATATTTTTAGTATTGTCCCTAAGGCTATTAATGTTTACATCAAGCAAATCAGAATCAGTAGAAAATAAATTATTAAAGGCGAAGCTACAATTTACACACTTTATTTTTGGAAGTTAGGACTGGGAAAATTAAACGTGTATTCGTTTAATATCTACTGTCAGATTAGGATGAGAGAGAATGTAAAGGAAAGTTTTGTTCTTTTACTCTAGTTCAGGGTGATCAAAATCAAAATATACACTTGCTTGTATATATACCATACCCATTCACAAATATTTCTCTATCCTGCACAGGCACATAAATAAACTGAGCCGAGCAATATGCCAATGCTCACGTTTGTGCTAACCAAGGTGTTTTTGACCTAATGACGCAATCAGGTACAGTAATCGTAGCTCCGAAGGCCTAAATACCTAACCGTACATCAACATGCCTTTTCATGTAATCGGGTATTCCGCAGATACATATTATTATGAAAGTAGTTTATTAAGGAGCTTGTCTCCTTCATGGTTTTGTTCCATCTGTCTGTCTGTCCGTCCGTTCCTCCTTGCGATTGCCCGGTTGCAGTGTAACTCAAAAACGGTTTTGAGGTATCAACTTCAAATTTTTGGGGTAGCCCATTAAGGTTCCAACAGCATTGAAAAATGGGGTCAATCAACCCTTAGGAGTTATGTCCCCGCCCTCCCATTATCTGAAATTGCAACATATGATAAGTGAGGTATCGTACAAAAGCTGATAACCTCAGGAATCCAACCATGTAACAATGAGGTCAATCGGTCAATGGGTTACCGACTTAGGTAAGTTTGAACTTCAATTAATACATACAAAGCAATCATACAATACACTATACAATTCAACAGAAATGATCTTCCAAATGATCATATCGACACAATGCAATTAATTTGAAATTTGGTCCTCTTCTACAATGTTTACCACGGTTTATTATATTTATGACTAAATAAGTTACCAGACATTCGACATATTATGTACTTTATATTATAAAGGGGGTTCCTAATAGGGGTATAAGGTACCCCTATAGGGGGCAGATATTTCCGGCCCCGTGAATTTCCTTATGCGGTTTGTACTGTATATTATTCATGTAGCAAGCGATATACTACTTTAGAAATTGAACTGATAGACTGATACTGATAGTTCTATTTAATTATGTGGCGATTAAAATTAGTTTAATAAGACACAGTATTATTAAACTTAAATCAGTGAATGTTTTACTTAAAATATGCGAAAATAGATTGCATTGGTTTGGTTATGAGAAACTAAAAAGTTAGTAAGTATGTAATGTATAATGTATTATGTGGCGTTGCTTATAAGGTATATAAAATAACGATATAAAAGAATGTGAACATAAAAAAGATATTATAATATAGTAATTAATAAAAACTGGATACTAACCACTATAATGAGCAGCGAAGGTGCATTTTTAGTCGAATCTCACATCGCCCCACATAATACAGTCCGTTTTTGGTCACATCTCGCCCCAATAAGTTGGGGCAGTGTGAGAAAGTAAAATTTATCCTTGCATTGAAATCCGTTAACACAATTCAAAAAGGTTGAACGGTTTAAAAGTTACATAGGTATTTGTATAATTAGATGTACCCCCTGTACCCCTTGGGGTGGTCCGATTTGGACCATTTGCATAGCCATCCGTCCTGTTATATCAATGAACATTTATGCCAAGTTTGGTTGAAATCCGTCCAAAACTGTAGGCGTCATTTTGCCTACAGGCAAACGGACGGACGGACTGTACGAAACCATATACAGCTTGGCTGGTAATAATATATCATTTGTGCACACTATATTGTGAATGCAGTAAAATATATAATTATTAGGGAACTCATGATTCATATCAGTCATCAGTCCATTTTTCTTGGAAAAGACAACACAAGACTTTAGTTTAAATGTTCTTTATATGTGTAGTTTGCATGCGTTAACGCAAGCTTCCCAACTTTCCCACTAACCCAAATTCCCTACCAAAGCAATACATCTTGACAATTAAACACAAGATAGTCACCATAAGAATCCGTCTCGGCTATTAAGGTTACCTAGAAGGAAGAAAGAATAAAACTTTCTAGATGTACTTGAAAACGGCTCACTCAGATAGGACGTTAACCGCTTAGATAGACAATATTGACTAAGTAGGTAACAGAACGAGAGATGTGCGCAACACTCATATTTTGCGCGTTTGAAAATCTCCTTGTTTCTCTGGGTTATTCTTATGGAAACGGGAGGGATAAAAACGAAGACATTTCGGGGAAAAAAATAAAGAGTTTGACAAAACGTGCAGTTCCTAGCGTTGGCTTGTTCGAAAGATAAAAATTTTCTCTAGGGGTTATGTTTCTCCTTTTCTACAAATTCAAAGCGAAAAGTAGTAAAAAATATGGTCAAAGTGTCAATTGCATGTAAATCCCTATCCCAGACTTCTCTTTTTCAAAAATTAACTGTTGATGCTTTTTTTATGAAAAACGGGCGAACATAACCCCTAGAGAAAAAGCTGGAGATTATTAACATGTCTACCATTTTTATTCCACTTGCTCCGGTGACCTGCAATTTTCCCCCGAATTGCCTTCTAGTCACCCTTAAATACAAGATAATCGCCATAGAAAACAATCTTGACTATCAAATACAGGATAATCACTATAGTAATCCATCTTGACTATTGATTTTTAGAAGACACCCTATGGATTGCTAGGGTAGCAATCCATTTTCCCTTGTAAGGTTATGATGCCCGAGAATCGCATGTAAAACAAATCCCGTTTGATGCAACTAGCTCTAGACTCTTGATTTAGAAAACCGAAAATAGAATTGAATTATGAAATAGAAAAATGAGTTGGGTCGGTGGCACGGCGCACGGCAGGCTTTGCTTGTAAGAATCTTGGTGTTGTTTATTAAATCAAGTAAAGCCAATCGTTAGTACATAAAACAGCTTACACAATGCACGACAATCTTACTACAGCTACGTAGTCTTGAATCCAACGGCGGGTGTTCGGCGGGCAGAGGAAGTGCTATCCAACATAATTAAGCTTATCCAAGCTGTCAAAGCAAGCTAATCCAAGCAAGCAAGAAGAAATGTGTCCAGCTATCCAGCCAGAGAAGATCTGCAAGTAGACTCAGACTTCACTTACAACTAGGTTTAGGCAATTGAGCTTAGCTAGGAAACAATACCAAATAAATGTCTACAATGTTAACAATAGGAATCATAATTAAGTAATTAGAAATACATTACAAAAGTTTAAGGCTGCTGGAGAAAAGACAAGCTGAAAGGTGAACGGAGGAATGTTATAAGTGGTTTTGGTGTGCCCTGGAAGTCTTCTTCTTGCATGTAGGCATAGATACTATACAGGCTATTAAATAAAAGCCAATCAACATAACAATATAGAAACAGCAAAATATATTTCACACAATACATTGGTCATTTATGTATAAGTAAGAGCAGCAAAATGTATTTCTTGGTATAGGTTATTCATTTATGTTAAAGTACTAGAAGCCATATGTCCGATATTTCAATATCCCAATTTAAAATATAAAAATGCTGCCAATTCCAATTTGCATATCATATACATCCTACATACATGGTAAAAAAATTTCTGCCACCTTTCGCCCCATTTTTATTGGTAATTGGAATAATACTTCTGCATAAAATAGTTGGTAACGGCCGCTGTATGCTTTCTTTAACCCTAAAAACCAAAAAATAAATAAAATACAATGCATTTTAAAAAAGGCGCCAAATTTTTTGCAGCCCGGTCGCGTCCGGTCGCCTCTCGGTCGCGGCGTCTCGCTGCGACTCAGGGTCGCGACAAGTCGCGGGAAGCTCCGCAGAAATCGGATGCCTGGACCAGAACACAGAACTAGAATAAAGCGGGTTGACAACTAAATAGCGCAGCAAATAAGCGAGAAAGGTTGCTTATGCAAGACAATTCAAATTAGGACAGTTCTCCTTTGTCACCAATAAGAAACTTCTTTTGTTCTTGAATTCAACATGCAAAGGCACATCTGAAATGCTTTTTGTTACAGCGTAGGGGATGGGGAAAGCAGAGCATATGATAATGACGGAAGATGTTCATAAAGGTCCACCCCCGAGTCTGTCTGTGACATAGAAATGACATGTTAAAAGTACATTTGTATACCTACCATTATTACAATAGCCATTAGACATCCTTACTATCCAGCCACAACTTACATTGCAAATGTCGTCTACATCCATCATAGTTCTTGTCAATCATGGCTTCGGGTGAAATAATTCCACTATGGTAATACTCCCGAACTTTCCCGGGTTACATGTTTCATTTTTATTGCAAAACTGCCAAGCCACCATATACAGCCCGCCCGAGTGAGTGTAAGTTGTAGTAGATATTTTACAAATATCCTTATAAACAGGAATAAGAAATATTTAATCTAAGGTTTTTATGGAAAATTCCATAAAATTAATTATGTTGTTTCTATGGAAATATTCGAAAAATTAATTTTTATGCTTCTATGGAAAAATCCATAAAATTAATTATGGTGCTTCTATGGAAAAATTTACAAAATTTAGTTTGGTGTTTCTATGAAAAATTTAGTTTGCTGTTTCTGTGGAAAAATTTACAAAATTTTTAGTTTGGCGTTTCTTTGAAAAATTTAGTTTGGTGTTTCTATGAAAAATTTAGTTTGGTGTTTCTATGAAAAATTTAGTTTGGTGTTTCTATGAAAAATTTAGTTTGGTGTTTCTATG
>JAQFYC010004791.1:0-16067 GCA_034694165.1 Tomocerus mixtus | reverse complement strand
AAAATGAAATATTTGTAATTTTAATGAAAATTTAATTCTTTATCTTCCTTGACAGTGAGAATTAAAAATATATTTTAGAATCATTAGCTTACCAGAATGAGCTGGGTCCGACCTGTATGTAAACAAAAAATGCACAATTAGAAGGATATTGGTATTGAAAAAATAAAAAATTTATTATGTTAGGCGTGCTAGAGATATTCGATACTATTTCTAATACTATTTAAATTGAAAAGAAATCTTTGAAAAAACAAACCGAATGTGCTTAGAATTTCCGGGGTGTTGCGAAATGACAACGATAAGTAGCACCGATAAAAACAAGCTCTTAGTTGTAAAATGCATCTTGCTCTCTAATGATGTGACTTGATTAGATTTGTCTTTGCGTTGTATGATGTTCGTTAGGCGATTTTGATTTCTTTTTATAGGACCAAATGGCATTTTAATGACAAGGTTTGCATATTTACTACATAAATTCTCATCCATGAAATATTTATATGGATTGTTTGCATTTTACATTGAGTAATCTAAATCTAAAATGCAATATGCAATAACCTTATTTCCAGTGCTACAAAATGCATATATTGTATACAATATACATCTACTAATATTTTGTTATGCTGATACTTTGTAGAAAAATGGTATACAAAGTGTGTAATCGGAGTAATACGGCCAATTGCCATATTGCCAGTGATTTCGCATTCTCTGTTCCAAAATAATTAAGTTGAAAATATGTAGTATGTTACTTAGCTTATGATGAAAATACCTATTAATTGTGGATTGCAATTTATAAATCATTACTATACTATGTAGTTTAGCTTTATATTCGTTAGAAACATACCAACATCTATGTTACACATATTATATCTCAAACATTCCTACAACACTAATTTTTATAATCTGACTATTATTTATCCGATTCAAAACGAGTCTTACCTTTTGCAAATATCAGCATAATATAAATTTATATTTGCTGAGACTTGTTCCATCTTAAACACATTTTGAAACATCTTAAAAGTTGACCAATTTCGTTGACACTTTGTCTGATTTAACCCATTAATAAACTCCGCCTTCCTTAGAACCTCCTTATTAAGTAACGGAAGCTACTTTATACGATTACGTTGAATGGGCGTCTGTCTGTCTGTCGGTCTGTCCGCAAACAAGATTATTTTTGAACGGGTTAAGATAAACCGTTCCAACTCAGTATACATCCTTTGGGGGACCAGAGGACGACAAACTCCTATTATGGGGTCAATCGGTCAACGGATCACTGAGTTAGGTCAACTTGAAACATTGTTTAAGTTACAGTATGCCGAATACATATGCATATCAGGGATTGGCACGGTAAAAAATGATAGTTGTTTCATAAATTGTTTAGCTGTTTATATAATGAAAAGCAAATAAATAGTACTAAAATATGAATTATATTGTGTGCTTATTGGATCATGATTCCCATTTACTTCGTTTAAATTGTCAACGTTGGCAAATTCGGGTTCATAAACCAGACCGTTATCTTACGCACTTTTCATACATCAACAACACATACAGTGTAGCTTTTCATTATTGCGCAAGGTGTACCAAAATGCACAACAACAAAAGTTATTGTTGGTATTTAATATGGTTTAAAATTATGAGGGCAAGCCAAATTAAATTTCTGATGAGCATAACACGAAACGGTGATGTGATGTACGTTACGTTTTGTTCTAACCTGAAGCAGCTTTTACTAAATACAGATTTTCTTACGATTACTCACTGTAGTAGCAGCGTTTTTACGATTCCGGTTGCTCCACGCACTCTGTGTGCGAATGACAAGACTGCATTTATGTTAAAATTCTGCTGAGATGACAAATAGACAAATGTGTACACGATTTTTCGTCTTAGCTACATACATAATAAGCAAATTATTTTTACAGGTACTATACTAATAATAATTTTTGCTTAATAGTTTGAGAGGTTTAATATGCTTAACCTTTGCATGCATTAACATACAAACCGATTACCTAATTACAGTTCATTTTATTATTATATTATTACATAAATAAGCGCCTTGTGCATAACATTTATTTAACGCAAATTATTTTATTTTATTATGCTATCATTTACGTTGATAATAAAGTGGAACTAATCCACATATTATAATGACTAGCGCACCGAATTAATATAAGCTTGAGTCTAATATGAATGCATAATTAAGAGATGGACATAATACAGTCCGTTTTTGGTCAAATCTCACATTTCTCCAATAAGTTGATGCATTGTGTCATTGTGTGGCGAAGTAAAATTTATCCTTGCATTGAAATTCGTTAACACAATTAAAAAAGGTTTAAAAGTTACAAAATATATAAAAATTTAAGATGTACCCCATGCACCCCTTGGGGTGGTCCGATTTGGACAATTTTCATGCCGGTCCGTCCTGTTACATCAATAAACATGTATGCCAAGTTTGGGTTTAAGTAGCGAAAGCTACTTTATACGATCACGTTGCCTGGGCGACTGTCTGTCTGTCCGTCTGTCCGTAAACACGATAACTTTTGAACGGATTAAGATAAACCGTTCCACCTCAGTATACGTCCTGGACGAGAGGACGACACCCTGCTAATATGGGGTCAGCGGGCAACTGAGTTAGGTCAATTTGAAACATTGTTCAATTTACAGTATGCCGAATACATATGCACACAATATACTGTGCACTGAGGTACCCATATCGTCAGCGCCCAGCGCCCATGCCGTCAACGGCCAGCCCTCAGCGACCAGCATCCATGAGGTCAGCGCCCATGCTGCCAGCGCCCAGCGCCCATGCTGCCAGCGTCCAGCGCCCATGCCGTCAACGGCCAGCGACCAAATTCCTGAAATGGGCAAAATAATTCCCCATGTGCATTTTTTTGGCTTTAAAAGTAGGCTTGAAATTATAATTCCATGGGAAACTATTTCGTAAAATACGGTATTCACTTTCGATACTTTACACACAGTTTTGCAATGTTTTATTTTGTATACGGACGGACTGGACGGAAGCAGTACTAGCTGCGCTAGTAAATACTAGCATGGCATAATGAAATAATATCCATAAGATTAAATACTAGTTGTCGTAGAATTTGTAGTACTTTTGTACGGGACAGCGTTTTTCAAAGGGCGCATTACTTCTTCGTGGGACGATTTTGATGGACTGTTGACTTTTGCGTGGGAATATCTTTGCATAAAACTGAGTTTTGCGTGGCACAACATTAGATTAACTATTATGCTCATGGTTCTCCATTTTTATTGAAACTAAGAAACAAATTATTCAAACAATAAAATGTAGGTAATTAGCAATCGCGTTATCTATTAATTTGTTGAAAAATCATTGCTAATTATTGCTACAAAAGGGGATGTAACATTTTACACCGCGTCACCCCAATGATCGCGGTTAAGGTATTATAGATATTATAGTTAATGTATAACATAGTTAAGATATTATATCGTTGCCTATTAGAGAGTATATTGGTGATGCTGTGTCGGCTGTGTCGCAGTGGCGTACGCAGGATTTTGGTTCGGGGGTTGTTTTCTGAAAGCCTTCTCGACAGTACCTCAACTGTCATTATTTGTGGGCGCAAAAAGGCGCAAAAACGGGACAATTTGTGGCTTTCGGGGGTTGTTTAACACCCAAAACAACCCCCTTGCGTACGCCAGTGGCTGTGTGACAAACGCCATTCGGTTTCTTGCGTCTCTCCAGAGGTTTGGGTACGGTACTCGGTACATTAGTAACAATAGTAACACAATTAATTGGTTAAATGCATGTGAAGTGCATATTTATTGCTAATACCTATTATAGAAGGATGCATCTCAGCACTACTACACTGCACCTCACTACTGCACCGTGAGTGAGTAAACTCTCATAATAGGTACACTGAGCCCTTGCACTGCACTAGGATTAAACACACAGACAGGTTATACATATATATGTACGCATACTACATACAGACTTACACTTACAATTACGTAATAACCATAGCACTCGACGAAAAGTTATATGGATAAGTATAGGACAGCTGTGTAAAGTGTAAACCCATATGTATATGAATATATTTTATATAGCATTGTAACATGTATAGGTATAGAGAAGGATTGCCTTGCCATTGCATTGCCGTGCCATAGTACACCAGCTCAAATAATATCTTACCCCTAATAATATGAGCCGTTTGTAAACCGGGTATGATATGGTTATGGTATGCAGTTTTAGACTTTTACCAGAGGCATTGGAGATTATTTGATTTTTTGGTTTAGAATTTGGAGTTGTGGGTCCTTATTAGGGTATGGGTTAATAATATACAAATATACATTATACATCAGACACACTTACAGATAGGTAATGTAAAATGTAACCAGAGACGGGGATCTCGGATTGTATTACGAACAAGATGCTATATCCCCATTACTATTGTATTCATTAGTATTAAATTTTAATGCCATGTAGCCCGCCCAGATTAAAGTAATATATTTAACTGTGTCACTATGGAAAAACCAGAATTTTAGCTCTACAGAACAGCATGTGACGTGTATGGAAGAAAACTATTATCTTCAAGGTTAACAATCTGAATCTGACGTTATTACAGACAAATATCGACTAATATTAAGAAAGCTATTATTATTTCCAAAGAAATATCCAAATTCAATTTTGTTGTTTCAAATTTTAACGAAAACTAAAGGGGCATTTATTATGCATAGCTGTGTATATTGTATGTGTGTAGAGGATAGAATACGATATACGAGTAGTGTGCAGAAAAGAAATCAAGGCTCTCAGACTAGACTAGTCTACTCTCATTGTCAGAGAAAAGGAAGGAGTCAAGCAAGCCAAGTCTGTTTCTCTCTCTACTGCTGTGTGCTTGCTCTGGTCTGGTGTGTGGTGTAGATTACATTGCTTGGATTTGGAATTGAACCTGGTCCTGGAATTTTGTCCACAGTTATTATCGTCATCATAATTTGGTCAGGTCAGGTAACAACGAAAACCAGTATCATTACATTATGGCCGAACCTCAATCCGCACTTCTGTTAAGAAAACAATTGGCTGGTACGAACTAATTCTACTCAATTTTTCACAATTTAAATTAGCATTTATTCATTGTATGGGTGTTGAATGTTGTGTTAGTTCAATGTTAAAAAATAATGGTGAATTTTACCTAGGGAAAATTGAAACCGAGGTAATAACCCACTATTGCTGATCCGAGGTCAAAAAGGCGTATATTTTTATGAAATTTCATCTTTATAACATTGTTTAGCCGTTGGAAGTTGGTAGCATTCCCACTCTTCCACTTTATTTGTTTTAGTAATCTTAAAATTTTAGTAAAATAATCTGGCTGGATACTCACAACACAGCTTTTTTAATAATAGATAATAGTTTTGTCCAATGATTATATTTCTACAATTGCAAATTAATTTTGAAATAATGTTAAAACGTCCACCGACGTCAGACTTAACTCTCAAACGTAATCAAATGCCTTGTAGTTAATAGTGCGGTCATCGGCCGAGAGAACCAATCTACCCAGATCTACCCAGATCTTATTGGGCGTTCTTTTTTTAACTACTTTTGGCTTAACTAAATCCGAAAAGGGAGTATAATAAATATTTCTATTCTAAACGTTTTCAAAGTTTAATCTTTCAGTGATTGTATATTAATTAATTCTGTTTAAAATGGATTAGGCTCAAAATTGCTGATATCAAAAATTTCCAGAAAATGGGATAATTAATTTCGATTAATTGTAAATCTTCAGTCATCAGTTCTCCCAATGTACAATTTAACCATTTATTGATATTTTTTCATCAAGAAATATATTTTTTTGCTCAAGTTAGGTGTTCCCAATGAGTCATTCAAAAGTATGTGTCGGCAGGTTTAGCCATTGAAAGCTCCTCTAAAATCTTGGATGTATGAATCTTGGATCTTGAATCTTGAATATGTATGAACCCACTTGCCTTGAACTCAGCAAAAATTATAAACAAAAATTAAATTATATATTTATTTTTATGCCACCTACTTTAAATATTATTTGAATTTTTTTCTGAAATACTGAAATCAATTAAACACGAGTACAAATAATTTCACATGAGTATTAATTATATTACACATCGAATAACTTTATGGGTTTCAATGAATACAATTATGTTCATCTAATTCATCGCTCAAAATTTAAAGGAAGAATGGCTCCTGCTGTTAAAGATACAATATAATTTGTGCAAAATAAAATACCTGTTTGTATGAATCGATAACGTTGAACAATTTGTCAATTTTACGATTTTTCCTAGGGACAATATTTAAATAGTCTATATATAAGTTCTTGTAAATCGGAAAAATTTTATTCGACTACGAAATAGTTACAGAGGGATTATTTTTGATTCAGTCCATTAATCATTATGGATATCCAGTGTAGCTCAATTCGATAATAAATTTATAATTTTAAATTGTAGCACATGATGTGCTGTATTGTCTAATTGCTATATGACGCCTAATATTAACTTGACATTTATTTCTAGAACTCAACAAAAATCCTGTCGAAGGATTTTCTGCTGGTCTCATTGACGATAACGATATCTATAAGTGGGAAGTATTGATAATCGGACCTCCAGACACCTTGTAGTAAGCCAATTATTTTTATATGTTTTTGTATATTATTTATTTAGTAAAAAGTAAATTCAACAGATTTCATTTTTTTAACCGATATAATAAACTACAACCTACTAAATGTTTTATTAAATAGGTAAGTATATTTTTATGAAGTGGTAATACTGTGGTATAATGTTCTAGTTTATAAAAAACGATTGCCTTGAGTCTTCACAATGTAAATTATTTTAATAATATTTAATTGTTATTTAACAGTGAGGGTGGATTCTTCAAGGCTCATTTGTACTTCCCTCGGGAATACCCACTTCGTCCACCAAAAATGAAGTTTATTACAGAAATTTGGCACCCAAACAGTAAATATTTTTTAAAAACGACTTAATTGCAACCATTTTGAATAATCCGTTTTGCTAAAATATTCACACTGTAAATTTGTGTAGTTGATAAGAGCGGAGATGTATGCATCTCAATTCTACATGAACCTGGAGATGATAAATGGGGTTACGAAAAGGCTTCTGAACGGTGGCTCCCGGTCCATACAGTTGAAACGATACTTATATCAGTAATTTCCATGTTAGCCGATCCTAATGACGAAAGTCCTGCTAATGTAGATGCAGCGGTAAGAAGAAAGCTTATGTTTTCAAATTCTCGATATATAAATACATAATATGAATACCATATAAATGTATTGCTCACAAATCAGTGTGATAAAATGTGTTTTAAATAACAATATTGCAGAAAGAGTGGCGTGAGAATTATCCTGAATTCAAGCGTAAAGTTGCCCGTTGTGTACGGAGAAGTCAGGAAGAATGTTAGTAACATTAACTTGAACATTAAACTATATACCATTTTTCAATTTTGATAACTTACCAATATTTGCTTTATGCTCCGCTTATCGTAATACTTTTGTGTGTGACTAACTTGGAACACCCTTGTTGTAATGTAGTTGCTATATGTTTAACAGCTTTTGTTTATTAGGTGTGGTTACCGAGCTTTCTTGACTAGTTATTATCTAATTATCTATCCAATACGATTACAATTAATGATTCTGTTTAAGTTCATTATTTCAAAACTTTTTTTAATGCTATCAATTATATAGCATGTATTGTGTATTATAATGTTAATTACCGAAGTGATAGTCGTAATAGGTTGACGATTTAACAAAATATAGAAATATATTACCCTTAATTATTGCTTGGTGTACAAAAGAGTTTGAGTTTCCTTTAATTTTCTTAATGCTTGTAAGTAATGTTGCAATAAAAATTAACATTTTGCTCAAATTAGAATTTAGAAACACATTCATTGTTTTGCTTTAATGTACTTACATAATTTAGCACTTTAGAAGGTCTTTTATTTATTCTGAATAATCTGTTATGCATTTCTATAGCCATAGCAGTAGAAAACCCCTTTCAAAGGTATTGATTTTGAATATCGCTGATTTCAGAGCGCTACACAATTTTCCAAGAAGCCACTCAAGTCAGTGACGAATGAATGAGCCATCCGAAATTATAGATTAACTTGACATTCAAGACAAAAATTCATTTTATCAACCTCAGCCGATTAGTTAAACTATCAACGGAATCCGTTTGAAAAACTGAACTCGATTATGACAATTTGAAATACGTAAATTCCGCCAGCTACATCAAATCTCCAACTTGCGAGACCACAAAATTAATTCACAAACTTCTTTTTTCTCAACGATCTACTTGAGAAAAATTTGAGCCTGATATTGCACCCTCACTAAGTGCGCTCGAGAAATGTTGCCAGCTATTAAAAGTGTCCATGGAGTTTTCTACAAAATATTCTTGTTCTGAGTTTCTACTGTTTTGAGTTCAAGTGAAAATGCATTAAAAACTAATAGGAGTATCGTAATTATGATGACGCACTTTGTTTTAGACTGTCAAGAAGTCAGTCTAAAAATAAGCAAAAATACTATAAAAGTGATTCAGTAATACTATTTGTATATAAAACTGATATTGCTATAGACGAAGTAAAAGAAGTCAGTGTACACTACAGACTTTGAGGAAGAAGATAATATCTACCTACTACCTACCAGCATTTTACATTGTCCAGGACAATTTGTCCTTGGGTGTAAAGGTAGTTTATGTGTTTCTTCACTGCTTACCGAAAAAAAATTGAGTTAGGTTATCCTCTCCTCCATCTTGACGTCTTCATCTCCTACTAAAGTAATAACATTTCCATGCCCGCCTCAAGAAAAGAAACTGCTACATCCATTACCCACATTATAATAATAAGAGTGAATCCTTGTGTGTCAGTGCAGCATTTATGATGTATGTAGAGAATATGGTGGAAGTAATGTTGTAAACATGGATGTGTCCTGGTGGATAAAAATTGTTCCGTTACTACTATTCGTATATGAAATCGTTTCCTAACTAAGAACGTGGTCTTCAGACTCCCAAATCCAAATATTTGGGATAGGATTATCGCATCGCACGTAAATAAGAATGACGAATCCTCGCGTCGCGTAATTATCTAACTCTGACACGATAATATTGAACTTTATTGAACTGAATTGACTAATCTCCTCTACATGCACTAAACTAATTCACACAATACTACTATAAATATTTAGAATTTAAGAACTTCAGCAAGGGTTAATGTAATATCTAGTTACTAATAATTGGTTTCTATTGGCAGACCAAAACATTCACAGAAACAAAAAAAAACTGTTGCACTTGCTGGCTGTACCAATGTAATAAGCCTCAATGCTTCATTAGTTAGTTAGTTATATCTATCTACTTATAAGGTAACTAAAAGTTATCATTTGATTTTGACGTGAATTTTAATTGATTTGAATTTTACACGACGATAGAATAACATTGATCTTGTACGTACGCTCTGTCTGATGACTGCAACTATAAAGAGAAAGATAAGGGAAACTTGTACAGCTGGTTTGATGATGGTATTTGAAGTGATGAAGTAATAAGTATACATTGTTCAGTGAAAATGTCAAAGCAAGGATCAGGATAAGTAATAATTTAAAGAATATTTGTAAAACGGATCAATTTTCCAGTCAGAAATCGAATCACTGATAAAAGTGAATGTGTTTGTCACCAAAAAATGACTTAAAAATATAAGAAAGACTAATCTAAAGCCGATAAAAATTATAGCATAGAAACCGAGTTGACTGATAATTCGCGTCATGTCATGTAAATAAAGGTATTACTATGAGAAATGTCCTCTTATTTCGTGACTTAATTAGAATCGGATTTATAAATATGCTGTACAGCTTACCTATTATAATTATATTAAGCGAATACAAATGATACCTACGTACGTACGTATTTATATCTAAGATAATTCTAAAAATTATTATTCGAGTCGTTAACTGCATTAGACATGATCCACTATTTTATTGCTATTTATATATATTGTTAATCAAGGAATTTACATTTCTAATGATTGTCATGTTTAAAATTGCTAAATTTGTACCTCCTATCGTATTAATACTATTACTACCAATACGTAAGTAACTAATGTATTCGCAAACTTCTATGCAATTTAAATTTATTTTAAGGCAAAAGCTAGCTAGCAAGGTAATACACATCTTATTGTTTACAATGCGCATAAATATTAATAGACTTACTTACTGAGTACACTATTTTGACTTTTGTTCCACAAATTTGTAGGAAAGGTATGTGTATCGGTATTTTCATCTACTGTAGAGTATTAATGAGCTACCTAGTACAGTGTTGGCATAGTTTTGTTTTGATTTTTGGGCGCTTGATTTTATAAATTAATTCTAAATTAATTGTTAACTGATTAAAGAAATCCCTGTAATATTGCTTAAAAATATTTGTTAAAATAATTTATAGTTGTTTTTGATTACCGTAATTCAATTTGCAATTGTAAAATACAAATATTTCCAACACTAGTATTAGGGCTTCAGAAGCAATAATCACTGTAAACGGTCTTTTTTACAAAATATCTGAAAGTGCTTACCGTACCATTATTGAAATGATATTCAGTGCTAATAATAAGTAATTAGGAATACTTAACATACTAATTAACTAATACTGTTGCATGTGCAATAGAAAGGTGTTTGAAAAATTCCCGAATAGGAATTTCATAGAATTGTAAAATTTTCAAAGACAAAAACGCAGAAATTAGATCGAAAGGCTAGAACTGGTAACAGATGCCCTTCCCATTTCACAATGAGGTATGTGTATCTATTTACCTACCACAATTCTTCCCCTGGTATTTCAATTTATATCCATTCTACTATCAGTAGAGCGGATATCAGCAGAACCATACTTGCGGTGTAGTTTGAAGATAGTTAACAAAATAATTGATACACTTTACTTTAAATGTAGTGCTGTTTGTGGCTGATAAAATTACTCCTAAGTAGGCATATATTTTGGCTATTCCTGTACTTAACTTTTGTTTGCATTCAACATTCGTTTCCTATCACCGACATTAGTGACAAGAATTTTTTTTGGCCAAATCTAAGATCTCCGTCAAATTTTTGAATCGGCTGAGTGAATAGATTTTTCTTGGTATTGGTATTAAGGATATATTACAAATACTTTTTTTATTTGAAATTTTTTAAATAATTAAGTTATTAAGTATCAGTTTCTGTGGTGCAGTCAAAGTCAAAATTATTGTCAAATGATTTACTATCTACATTTTATGAAGTGATCTAAAAGAAAATTGGGAAAAATGTCATTCTACAGTATTTCAATTTGATTCGAAAAACTACTATCATCCAATGGGGTTTGCCCGTTTATCTGAATCCATCAGTTCTGATCTGATTGATCTACTTTTACTCACTACTACAAACAATATCTTCGACTCAAACTGACATCAATTTTTTTATTGATAACTATTATTTGTATTTTTCGACAAACAATGTAACCTGAATGGAAGTTACTTTTGTTTGACACTACGTTAATAGTATAGATAGGTATGCTTTTGAAGTAAGGTTAATGAATTTTTGATATCAGAAAAGTGTTCTTTTTAATGTCAATTGCGTCCTTATTCCTTATATCCAGGACGGAATATGCAATTAGCCTCTCATGCAGGAATATCCATGAGTAAATGAAATTAAATGAATGTACAACATCTAACCCAATTTCTTCCATCTCTTCTTGTTTCTTCTTCTTCCAAAATTATATAATGGTAGACCATTTTACAACGCTTGCTAACATTGTCATTTTCAATTTCAATAATGCGTTTACTAATTGTCCCTGTGGTGGGCATTCGTGCATATCTCAACAAAATGCCACAGAAAAGCTTTTTTTGCTCAAAATGGTTAAGTTGAATTAAATGAACAATGTATAAATCAAACGTTCCCTTGCTGCAGACATTTTTGTTATAAAACAGGTAATAAAAACTGTATAAAGTAAATCCACTACCAATAAGTGTATTTAATCTGTCAACAAAGATTAAAATATAATTCGTTGATTTCTCTATCAAATGATACAATTACTGTATTGGTTATAGTAAAATTGTCGTTCTGATGCAGACAGTACAGAGATTATTGAAAAGGTTAGGAATAGCTGTGGCGACTGGAGTTGAATTTGAATATATAAATTCTACTGTAATATTAAAATGATGATATATCAGTTAAACCAAATATTTCGCCACATATATAGAGTAGCTAACTAAATATCTCAAAATCTTACAATATTTGTGCAACAAAATGGGACTGCTAACATTTACATACAATAAGACATTCAACCCAATGTATTATTTAATACCAATACCAAATAAATAATTGAATCCACGATTATAATTAATGCCGCTAAGCCAGGCTAGATAAATAAAGTAGATAACAAGGGTGTCCTATATTAAATAGGTGCGGAGGTGTGCAGACTCATGCAGGTCATGCATTTATTTTTACTTTTTCATTTTCGACTAGAAATAATTTGTGTTCACAGCTAAAATGAATATCCATCATGTTTTTGTGTGTCTGTGTGTGTTCTTTTAGACGGGTAGGTAATATCAATTTTAAAGGCTAACTAGACAATATTTAGCTAAATATGTTGTACTTTAATTTAGAATATAACAAATAAATACATCACGTAATTAGTTAGGAACTTATGATAATTATAATAAATAATACATGTTTAACCGTACTAAAATCGACTTATGATTTTTGAGTTTGTCTAAGAAGGTCTAAGAATTTGTTCAATTGCCTTCCACCACCAAATACAGTTAAAGTTACTGAAAAGTAGATTTACTGCCCTGTGTACCTTACTATTTGTTACATTGTATTTACCTGGTTAATATTCTGTTTACGTACCTAACTCCGCATTTTTTTTTTGATTATGGTTGATTTTCAGCTTCTTGACATAATATTTAATTTTTGTTTTCTTTAGTGTACATACATTGTAGATGTAATGATTTGTAATGGTTAAAATCAGGGATGAGCTTTACTTAGAAAATGAAAGAATTTTAAAGAAACCCACGGAATTTTCAATTTGCAAAATATTAATTTTGAACTTTGAAAATTCCCTTTCTGTATTTCCACATTTTTGAAATATCGTCGGCATATTTACGTAAATATGTTGTGCAATTCCCATCATTATTCCACAATTTCGATTGTATACGTTTAAAAAATTGCTCATCCGCGATTGAAATGCTGTTATGAGTTTCGTAGGTGTGCGTTGCATGCATGATTATGTGTCTTGTCCTGTCCTTGTTGTAGGTCAACAGCAGTACTTACTTACCTTTTTACAGTAATAATAAACTTTGACAGTCAACTGAACTGAACTGATACACTGACTGGACATTTTGTAGTTAGATGTTTGTTAACGATTCTGGTAGAATTTATAATTATGTGAATGCTTTCAAGGTACTAGAAATAATAGTAAGTACTACATACAACCGATATTAGTCAGTTATGCATTGTGTGGGAAATTACCCTAACCTTAGAAGTAGCTCTAAAGCTGTAAATAGTTATAAAACTCATTAGGTTATCAAAAATTGTCATTCAAAATGTCTTTAGTTGTGTAATGTAAACAAATGATATTATACGTATACCAAAAATTGTCTAAATTATTCATGGGCTTAATTAATGTGTTTTAATTTTAATAATTCGGATCTAAATAAATAGACCACCGATTTATTATAATTTTTCGCAATCATTGTAATGCTTTGTAAGATAAGGCCCGACTCCCAGAAATTAATTTTGTAGATGTCATTCTTTAATATCGGAAAAACTGTAAGAATTCTTGAATTCGAATTCTTGAATTCAGTCAGAATTACACTATGAGAGCAGGTTAAACGTAATACTTAAAATAAAATAATCCAACAATCTAATCTGACTGACTACATCAAATGTCAAACGAAAAATTGGTTGCACTCAACTGTTGTGATGTGCTGTGCTGTGAGTATAGCTCTTTAAGGAACACATTAATTATAGTTAATAATATTTACGAAATAAAACTGAACAAATACGCAACCAGTCAGCATTGTCTTATTTACAAGAAAGAAGGATAAAAATTAATGTTACATATATTATATAATAGTAATATTGATTTATTGTTTATTCGTGTAATAATTTTTCCCATGCTGCTACCACGTAGAATGACAAGGATGTATAATTTCATTTAATGTAGTGTGTATTACATCAAAATATTATCTATAAAATAATTATATATAAAAACGTCATAATGATTTTGATTGCTACCATTCTAAAATTGGGGAGTCGAAATCGAAAAGAATCGTTCGTAATATTGATGCAAGAAAAAATACTACTACAGAAGAATTTCATCATAAAAACAATATCAACAAAGGATAACAATGATTCACAAGCCAACAACGTAACGTAACAAAATATGCATGTCAAATGCATACGCATTACTACTTATATTATTGTCAATAAAAGCAATCCTAATAATGAGATATATGTATGTACATAATCACGTGCTGTTGTACTGTATCGTCAAAAACAGACAAATGTTATGTAAAGAAATTGCGAAGATCTCAGGGTAAAAATAAATAAAAAATAAATAAACCTCAAACATTTGACGTCTTTTTTGTACATTTCTTTCACAGAAATTTAATAACATACAATTAGCATGGTAATTGCGACTTAAATAAGTAAGTGATAAGTAATTGCGTACGTGATAAGACGATTGAATGGTAGGGCACGATAAGAAGAGAAATGCAGCGGCTACAAAAATAATGTTTGCATAATGGAATTTTCTGCATTCACCTTTTACCTGTATCAGACACAATATTAGTAAATGTCGCTTTCTGTAAATTGTTCATAAATTATTTTGCCTTAAAATTTTGTACATTAACAATTTATGTATAAAACAGTGTATGATGTATGTAAGTAACTACCGATAGTTTTGAAAGATATCATCCATCTATTCACCTCTATTGTACTCTTGTGGTTCTCGGCATCCTGAGCTATCCGGGGATTGCATTTTGTCAACAGATACTTTTTCATAGATGCCCAAAGTTGGAAAAAACACTAACAATAAGAAAGTAGGCCAACGTCAATAGTATTTGGAGCACTTGACGAGGCTTATTGTCTCAGATCTCACAATCAGATGCGCTTACAATTACTATTTTTCAGTAAAACTTATCCTCTTGTACATTTCTTGCTCTAAAAGACACCAAATTACTTTGAGCTACGTAAAAATTTACAGTATTCACTGAAAAAGCGTATTGCAGATGTGCAAAAAGGTGCCCATCTAAAATCTGCAAAAATCTTTGAACCCATCTGTAATCATCACTAGTTCTTTTCTTATTACTACGGTAATACTTATTATCATGACAAAAAAAATTACTGATTTTCAACTTTTTGTTGGTGCAGTTAGTACCAAAAACTATTTACATTAGAACGAAGTGATTGAGAAGAAGCGATTAATATTTTTAATTATTTCAACTAATTAGATATTGTTTTGACTCTTCGTTGCATTTTATACAAAATGCAGGTAAGAAATTCAGACAATTTAATACTTTGATGAGACCCATGCAAAAGCATCCAAATTCCTCAGCTTTAAGTAAGATAGCGTACACTATTATTTTGTCGATTGGAAAGAAATGCATTGAAACTCAAAAGGGAACATGACAAAAATAATTTTAAGAAAAATAGTACTATAAACAAAAATGCAGAATTTAAAGCATTGCAGAATAATAATATAAAAAATTCAAAATATAACATTAAGCCCTTCAAAATTTTGGGCTCATACCTTTGCCCTCATTACTTCTTTGGACGCTGAAAGATAAATTACTATAAATGTAAAACCACTCTCAGTTGCACACGGCAATCAATGAGAATCGGAAGAACCTCAAAAATAATTTAATTTTCCATTTTGAATGATCAAGATTTTAAGGAAACATCCTTACATTGAATTAAGCATTCAAAGTATACCGTATTTTACGAAATAGTCTCCCTGGGGAATTATTATTTCAAGCCTACTTGTAAAGCCAAAAAATGCACATGGGGAATTATTTTGACATGGGGAATTGTGGTTTAAATCGCAAAATTTTAATTTCGTCAACATAG
>JAQFYC010004790.1:0-16086 GCA_034694165.1 Tomocerus mixtus | reverse complement strand
TGGGCCATAACTTGGGCCATAACTTTGGCCATCCGCTGGGCCATCCGATGGGCCATAACTTGGGCCATCCGATGAGCTATCCGATGGGCCATAATTTGGAACATACGATGGGTCATCTGATGGGCCATAACTTGGGCCATAACTTTGGCCATCCGATGGGCCATCCGATGGGCCATAACTTGGGCCATCCGATGGGCCATCCGATGGGCAATAACTTGGGGCATAACTTGGGCCATCCGATGGGCCATCCGATGGGCCATAACTTGGGGCATAACTTGGGCCATCCGATTGGCCATCCGATGGTCCATAACTTAAGGCAACCGATGAGCCATAACTTGGAACATACGATGGGTCATCTGATGGGCCATAACTTGGGCCATAACTTGGGCCATAACTTGTCATAACATAATTTTCCCCCAATTTTTCCACAATTTTTCCTCAATTTTTTTCCAATTTTACCCCAATTTTTCCCCAATTTTTCCCCAATTTATCCCCAATTTATCCCCAATTTATCCCCAATTAATCCCCAATTTTTCCCCTATTGTTCATCAATTTTTTCCCAATTTTTTCTCAATTTATCCCCAATGTTTTTTTAATGTATCCCCAATTATTCTCCAATTTATCCTTAATTTATCACCAATTTATATTCAGTTTATCTCCAATTTATCCCCAATTTATCCCCATTTTATCATCAATTTATCATCAATTTATCTCCAATTTATCCCCAAATTATCCCCAATTTATCCCCAATTTATTTCTAATTTATCCCCAATTTGTCTATTATTTATCCCCAATTTATTTCCAATTTATTTCCAATTTATCTTCAATTTATCTCCAATTTATCCCCAATTTATCCCCAAATTATATCCAATTCACTGGTTCATTTCATCGCAAGTGTTTTGTTGATGGTGGGATGGCGTTTGGCATCTATATCCTCAGTGTTGTAGTAGTGGCAGTAGTGAGTAGTGAGTAAAGTAATGAATAACTGAATGTTTTTTAACTTTTAAACTTCATGGGCCTTCATGGGCGCCCATGGGCACAAGCCCAGGTGCCCATGCCAGCCCATGCCCGTTACCATTAGGAAATTTTGCGCCCATGCCCGCCCATGCCCGTTACCATTAGGAAATTTTGCGCCCATGCCCGCCCATGCCCGTTACCATTAGGAAATTTTGCGCCCATGCCCGCCAATGCCCATTATCATTTCCAAAATGTGTGCCTGCGCCCGCCCACGCCTGTATGGGCGTAGGCCCGCCCATGCCCATATGGGCGCCCAACGCCCAGGCAACTCTCTAATTGGCACGGCCTTGCACTGGTTAAAACTGAGTGTTGAAGTAGTAGTGTGCACGGAAATAAGGAAGAACGGAATGGGCGGGAAGGAAGGAAGCGGGAGTCGATTCTTACCTATGCTTTCTCTTTCTATCGTTTTATTTGAAGCATGTACTGTGCTTTCTCTTTTGCATTCGTTTCCCGTTTTCCAGGCTGTGGTTTTTGGAGTAGAGCTGCAATGGAATTGCTTCTCGTTCCCTCTCGGCGTCTTCCTGTGCTTTCTTCGTTCAGCAGCTAAGCAGTCACTCGAAACCGACGAACCATCCTTCCATTGCCTTTCATTCGATTTCAGTCTGTAGTCCAGAGCAGACATCGCGCTACTTTCTCTTTAAAACTTTCTCCGCAGTTAGCTCGTTGACTAGAAACATATTAGCCTTCACAGCTTGAGCTTGAACATACATCCCCACTCTTCTCATTTCACTTGCTTTCCTCTGCCTATTAGTGCGTAAACGTACATAGGTACTACTATATCTACTTCAAATAAGAGGCCAGTACACTTCACTGCACAGTACAGTGTAGTAGTACTGTTATTAGTCGACTGAGTGAGTGGGTAGGCAACAACGGCATACAATTATACAACTAATACAACACAACGCTAGTGCCGAGAAGAGCTACATTCAACCCAATTCCTCCTAATCTACTCATACCACTTCAATACAGAGAAAAGGTGGAAGGCTAACTACGTATGTACAACATCGAGTGAGTCCCGTCCATTGTGTTAGCAAGCGGGACACTAACAAAGGAAAGCCAGAAGAGAAAGTAAAACGGGAGAAGCAATATCTTTCTCCATTTTGAGTTTCTTCTCCTCTCAAGACAATTCTGCGGAACTCTATCCTCTATCCTACACGAAGTGAGGTTTTTGTTGATAGGAGAGGAAGCAACTGGCGTTTCATTGCAACCAGGCTTTCTCAAAGGCTGTGGTAACGCTTTTATCTCCAACTTCTGCACTCATAGCACCACAAAACACCATTGCCAAAAATCACCATTGAATTCAGCACGCTCAAATTAGTTTGTGTGCCACATTTTATAATTTAGGACCGCAGGTATCGATTTTGTTAGTTCCCCTTCCCCATATCCCCCCTTTCCAAAAGGAAATTCAAAAATTGGGCATCACCATTGAATTCAGCATGGTCGGATTAGTTTGTGTGCTAATTTATCAGCTGTTAATAGCGTCACAAGCAAGTAATACATTGCCGTTTTGGGTTGTGAGTTTTCGTGTGTTTGGGTTGACTACCAGGTTTGGATATGGTGTTTTGTTGGGGTGTGAGTGCAGACGTTGGAGATAAAAGCCTTACGACAGCCTTTGAGAAGCCTGATTGCAACTATTACCTTCTACGATATCCAAAACTCGTTTCCAATCATTCTCTTGCTAGCCGTGTCTATCTGACTGACTCGTTCTACTGTCCCTTCCCCCCCCCCTCCCCTTGTCCCTCTCATTAGGGAGATTGGGAATTAATTTTTTCGTCCCCGACGGAAAAATAACGCGTTAAATTGGGTGCGCTTGCATCCTGTGACGTCATTGAGCTTATGTTAAAATTTTTTTTAATTTTAACCGGAAAATTTTAACCGAAATGACCAGACACTACATAATCTGCACATTGTAACCAAAATGCATTTTTAGCTACTTTTTGTTTTCAAAAGTTATAATTTGCGTAGTAATAATACTAATTCCTACACCTAATGCCATTTAAAGTAACAACACTCACCTATACCTACCTATACTTATCTAATATTAAAATATGACTCCTCTTTTTCCCGTTGTCATCTCTCTTCCATACATTTGAAATATATAAATCCACTTTAGTTTTTATTTAAGAATCCTTCACAATTAAACTTAATGAATCATTAAATTAAATTTAAACTTAACTTAGCACATCCATATATCTCACTATCTTATGAACAACAATTATTGTGATCAGTGAGACAATATTTAATTTAAATTAATTTAATGGATTTACAATATGAATAATAATTATCACTTATCATGCGTAATAATAATCACACTGTCATCTGACTGATTGTGAAGTGAATAGTAAAAATATTGCTATTTCGAAACGGGGAAACGTTAGTTCCCAACCTCAAAATTTAAAGGAAGTCATCATTTAACTGCCCCTTATTTTCCGTCAAGCTAATTCCCAATCTACCTATTCTCAGCTACTTCTAACAATATATTTACCGTATATGCAATTACATAGATTAGTTATATTACCTACTATCCAAAGACAAGAAATACTTCGATACTGCTATTAAAACAGTAGGTACGCATTACCTTCTATGCATTGGTACCTCTACGTACTTGGGTAGCTCTCTATTCTCCATCTTTCTGCCAAGTACAGTTCAACCCTCAACCTCTCTTTTGCTAAAGGGACTTTGAATAGAATATATTTTCTTTCTTCCAGCTACCTTGCTAAATACATACTATTAGAGAGTGCTACCTGGAGCCCGTTGCATTACACATATAAAAGGAAACATTCTAAATCTTCCAAAAAAATTTCATTGGCTTATTTACTTACTTACCTTCTGCCAACCAGCAAACTGAGCAAACTACTTAGTTTTACCAAGCAAAAAGTGAATGAGCCAAACATTCACTGCCTCCTAACTCTGGAGTCTATTCTACTATTTCCAGACTTTCCTTTAGAATTGCCATTCCTCTTCCCTCACTTCTCTCATCTCACATTACCTCATATAAGCCTCAACAACAGGAGTGAAGCTGAACTCCTGTTAAACTGACTCACCCATGCTCTAATTCAGTGCTAAAAAACTTGTGTAGTGGCTACATACATACCTAATACTAGTACAACTTACAATAAAGGAAATAACTTTTGCTGAGAACGGGTAAATAGGAAATGAACTAGTGTAAAAGGACAAACAGCGACTGCCATTAATTACGACTCGTAACAGAATTCTGACTGTGATTATCCAAAGACAGCGAAAAATCTACCATTATTCTAATATCAGCCAACTTCCACTAATAGTTCAGCAACATGAAAACCAACAACTGTATCATCACATTCCTTCTCCTAGGTAAGCAACTACAACAGTACACAGTCTATTTACAATAGAAGTAAGCACTAGTCGTAGAAAGAAGACCACCGGTAATAAAGCTGTACAACTAAGCTCCTTTCTTACACGCTTGCCTAGATAATAGAACGCCGTTCAATTTAGGCAAAAAGACATCCAGGTATTACAAATGCCTATTTAACATTATACCAATGCAGTGAACTGTACGCCTTCCAAATAGGTGATAGAAGCCCGTTACTGTCAATTACATTCGTATACAACTTAATAGAAATTGTGACATGTTAACCCTATTCGTATTAGGTTGGAAGGGTGGTAGTTATTATTTATAGCATAATATGGGACGAAGTGAGACTCCGTACAAAATTGTTTTATTGCAAAAGTCTCATTTCGTAAAATCCGGAAAAGTATGCGAGTGCCAAAATTCAAATCTTAATACTTTGGAAGATATGGCGGGTTTTAGTCAGGGGATTGCAATCCCCCAGCGTCATAGTCAATACTAGGAATAGGGTTAAACCTAGTCCAAAGGATATTTTTAATACTGTCACTAATTATAGATAGTAAAAACCCAACAAATTTATATGAAACTTTTAATATTATAAACAATTAAGTTAGGAAAACATCGTGTACAGATGAAAACACATTCAGCCAGTCACAAGTGACAAGTATAATATGTAGCTGGACGCTATTTGGCTATTTTGAAACTTTCATAAACCTGTTTTAACCTTAAAAATAATGATTGGTATAAATAAATATTTTTTTTAAGAAACTGGAGGTAAATTTCAAAATCAAATTCATCCCAAATATTTGAAAACGCAATGCACTTGTTTAACGTACACACATTCATTTATATTCGCGCAAATAATTTCGTGATAAGAAAAATAATGGTTGGTGATACAATGATTGATTTGTCGTGACGGAAAAAATAACATCCAGGCTAACTTGAAAGGTTTATAAATAAAACTTTCTAGATGTACAGAAAGAAATAGAAAATGGCTCACTGGACGTTATCCGCTTAGGTAGACAAAATTGAATAAACCGCATGGTAGCGGGTGGGTATATGTACCGCCAGTTTATTAGTTGTTGATGAAAATAGTTTAAATAGCATAATAGAGACATTTATTACTCCCACAAAATAAGACGAAATCTAAAACCAAAACTCTAACACGAAATCAAAAACAAAAAATTTAAAAGACGAAATCTAAAACGCAATCAAAAACACAAACTTTGAAACACGAAATCTGAAACCCAAACTCTAACAGGAAAAACACAAACTTTAAAACACGCAATCAAAAACCCAAACTCTAAAACACAAAGTCTAGAACACAAACTCTAAAGCACGAAATCGGAAGCACGAGTCCAAAACACTGCAATTGTTACACAAACTCTAAAGCACGAACCCAAAACACTGCACTTGTGTACATTGCGCAGTATAAGACCCAAACTGGACTGGTTTTGTTAATGAAAATAGTTTAAATGGCATATTCAAAGCCTATGTAAGTAATGATACACCTTGAAATAATAGTTTCATGATTTTTATATCCACCGCGCATTTTTACACTGAAACCACGATTTTTCTTAATGACGACTCTCGGTGACTGGAAACCGAAGCTGTCAGACGCAAACACAACCATGTGTTTTAGTCTGTCGGCTCTCGGTCTGGCAGTGACTGGGGAACCGAAGTCAGATGGCGCGGCAGAATTTACACTGAGATTCTCAATATGGCGACCTACATGTGCTCTTCAAGTCTGCCGATAGTATAGTGGATCTAGCCTAATGTATAATATAGTCCATATCTGTGGGCATATTACAAACATTTAGTACTAAATTCCTACAAAATCTCACATTGCCCCATGTATGGGGTGTATTGAGATACATATTTGAATTCCTTATGTCAACATATGTTTCCATTTAAAAAATAAGTGGGCGTGGCCAGAATTACATGGGGGTGTGGTAAATTTGGCTTAAAAACACTGACAATGTTACTTTTTACCTCCTCTTTCGAATTCTGAAAACAGAATTGAAAAAAGTTGACGCGAACTGACAGACGCCATTGCTCTTCTGAATATGTACCTGACGGTACATAATAAGTAGGCAAATTGTAAATAAACGAATCAAAATAGAAGAACGAGAGGAGAGATGTGATGTGAGCAACCCTCATTTTTTGGATGCGTGAAAATATTTATTATATTAATATCTGTATTATATTAACTTCTGTTATTCTTTAGCAGGGAAAAATTAAAAAAATTGGGTAGGGGAGGGGGCAGGGGTAAATTACGAGAGTTTGACAAAGCGTACAGTTTGAGATGTTTGCCTTATAATATTATACTCACCTATGCTATTGTTATGTGTATAATATGTATTGGTCCACGTGTCGGGAGAAATGTTGAGAGAAAGGTGTTCCGTATGTAATATTAATTTCGATACCTTGACGCTGAAGTAAGGTGGAGTACAGTATACTTAGAATAATGCAATTGGGAAGTTGGTTGGCTAATAAATATCATTGGCTTCGCTTGATCTTAGCTCCGGCGGCTTTACTCAGCTAATGAGCGGATTGTGTACGAATTGACTTTCTGCTGTGAGAGAAAGCAAAGAGAAAGTGAAAACACTTATTCTTGTAAGTGTGTCTATTTACTCAGGAAATCCAATAAAAGACAGTTGACACTGGCAGACTGGCACACAATCACAGAACACTCACTCTGCTGCCTTTAGCTCTCACTCAGTTTGTCTCAGTCCTTTCCGTAACTTAAGGTTAGGTAGTCTCCTATAGGCAGACAAAATGTTCATTTTGGCGGTTCCCCAGCTTGGGGAACCGCCATTTTCCCCATTTAACATGGAAAACAGATGATGCCCTCATTAAAAGTCCCGATTTGAAGATCCAATTGTAACCTGGACATTTCTAAGCAAAGCAGAATAGGGTTCCAACTAAGTCGCGAAATAGGTTTGGGAGATATTACTACTTATAGTACAATTACCTACCGTGTTGTCCCCTTATAAATAAGTATGTAGGACGTATACTGAGTTGGAACGGTTTATCTTAATCTGTTCAAAAGGTATCGTGGCTACGGACGGACAAACAGACAGACGCCCAGGCAACGTAATCGTATAAAGTAACTTCCGCTACTTAATGATAAGTGAATAGCCATTACTTGAACACTGTATTTAAAAATTCCACAAGCTTGTGCTTAAATATTCATGCGTTACATTCGGCATTTGGAAGAACTACAAATCAATTTTAATTAACCAACCATGCTTGAAAGCAGAATGATGACTTGTTTGTTATAAGTTTATATTTATTTTAGTTTGTATAGTGACCGTGGGGGTAGAGCGGTGTTTTTTGCGTGCATTTAATATTGATTTAATTTCGTGTAAACGGATGGCCTCACAGAAGTTGCAGCCAAGCTTCCACTTGAATGAAACCGAATTACAATTACAGTGATTCTGGGAGTAACGGGCGGGTGAATTGGTGGAATGGAGCGAGTAGGCCAACCGACAGTGGTGGAACTACCAGAGGGCAGCAGGCGCAATGCCCCTGGGCCCGGCCTTGTATATAACATTTTAAAATCTTTCAGACATAAAGACAAATAATTGAAACATTATATGGCACAACATACCAATAGCAATAACACAAAGACACATTTATTTTGACTGCATTAAAAGCAGCAGAATTGGAAATAGACGACGCGTGACGCGTTTACATATAGATCAAAATAACCCAGTATCAAAAACAAATAAAACATGTCAGGCCCGGCTGTACTACTAGGAAATACTTGTGTTTTCCTACTGCACCAGTTCATGGAGAGCCCAATTAAAATTCGATCAACCCGAATGAATGAGCCACCTAAATTAAGCTTAGCTATCAGGGAAGGAGACATGATTGCTTTTTGTGAAATGTGAACTACAAGATGTCGAAAAGTTTGTTTCGAGCGGGAAAACTGCATTCTTTTTCTGTCTCAATTAGAAGTTAATTCGAGAATCCGGGAATCCTTTGTCCGAGCAGGACCCCAAAGGCATCTCCAGAAGAAATTCGATATTTCGATGACCCATTATTATAAACCCATTATTATAGACATAAAGTTCTGAAATTGCAAAATTTTAAATTTTGTGTAGCAGTTTACATAGGCGCGCTAGTTAGCTTCTCACGAATTTGCTCGTTGTACAGCCCGTCCGTAAGTTACATTTTGGTGTTTATTATCGAGTTAGAGGATTTAACACAAAACATGACTTGACCTAATATTTTGCGCCAGTTTAAAGTTTTTGGTAGCCAATGTGGTATACGTCAACGTAAAATATTAAAATTTGCAACATGGAGCCAGCTCGTGTGTTTGGCGGCTTTGATGGACGTGTCTTGGTTGAAATTCTGAAACGAAAGTTATAGACTGCTTCATTTGAAAATTTTTGCGCGATGTAGTCCACTTTGCGTTGTGTAATTTTTTGTGCATGCTAACTGTTTAACATTAAACGTATTACCTTAAAATTTTAAGTCGGATTACTTGGCATATGATTTTACGTCATCTCCTTGCTATTATTATTTGGCTTATATTTAATGGCACCATATAAAAACTTACTTTACCATAATTGTTTAGACTTCCCATGAAACAATATGATATCCTCACGGCAGCCACACGATACATCCAAAGTGCATACTATGGACAGCCAGATTTCGCGCCATTAGTCGTACTTTAGTAGGGAGATTGGTATGTCGTGAGGATAGCCATTTTCCATCCATGATCTCAGCGCAACTCAACTCAACCAACTTACGCTCGTTGGAATCTGGAGTGCTTGTACTCCTAGTTATTTGATAGTATCACATTGTGGTGGAACGCTGGGTTATGATGACGTATGTGGATGAAGCGCACCATCCACACACGTCATCTTCCAGCGAATGACCTCCAATGGAGGTCCTTCGCATACAACTCCATTGGTGGACATCCATTCAACATCCACAACCTACCTCCAGTGGAGGTCGTCAGAACATCAATGTCGGACATCCACAACCTCCACCAAAAGACTTGATTTGGCTGCCGTGAGGATGTCATAGTCGTCATTTTGTTTCATGGGTTATTTTACCATAACTTTTTTCATTTACCAAAATAATATCCAAAAACCATAAAAATGGGAATCGACCATATAAAAATTTATTTGCCATAATTTAAAGCAAAAATACCTAATGAAAAACTATTTTGACCATAATTTTACGATGGTTTTACTACTAATGTTATGGTCAGCATAGTTTTTCATTAGGTATTTTAGCTTAAACGTATGGCAAATAAGTTTTTATATGGTCGATTCCCCTTTTTATGGTTTTTGGATCTTATTTTGGTAAATGAATAAAGTTATGGTAAAATAAGTCTAAATAATTATGGTAAAGTAAGTTTTTATATGGTGCCATTAAATATAAGCCTTATTATTTTCTCGAATACAACATGTTCATTACATTCTAATTTGCAAAATACACTTATTTCAGTCCCTTTTTTGCACCTTAGGGCCCAAAATTTATAGTTCCACCACTGCCTACCGAAACAGAAACGGCAGACACGCATGCGTGAATGATTTGTGATCTGACATGTTCGGCTGTTCGTGTAATAAATACACCATTCGGCAATAAGTGTCCCTCTGTATCACCAGTGGATATTATGCAAAATATAAAACCCAAAGTGGACTGGTTTTGTATAAGAAAATAGTGTAAATGGCATATTACAGTTTATTACTAGATTCCAAGAAAATCCCACATTGACCCACATTTGTTGAAAATTGAGATTCATATTTGGATTTTTTGTGCCAACAGCTTTGCAACGATACCCAGCCAGCACAAACCGCTACTAAGAAGCTTTCAGGTAGTGATCTCTGGGTAGTTAGTAACTACTGTGTAGTGTTGTAGCGCTACGATTTTACTATCGAGTGGATGCTCAAAGTGCCCTAAGTCACGGGTTGGGTACATACTGTGCAGGCTGTGTGAGAGCGATAGGGTAGCTACGTATTAATGCTTCCTGCCTACCATATAGCTACTACATTACTACTGCAACGCTGCATTATCGCATATCTTCTGTGGCAATGTTACTCCATTATTCACATTAACCGTCACCTGAAACACAAAATTAATTACAAAATTAGTCCCAAAAAACAATTAATTGTGTATAGTTTAACAAGCACTAATACATTCTTTGATTTTTGGTGCGTCTGTCTACATTTTAGAAAAATCAAGTGACAAAATTGATGTTCCTCACTTTCGTCATTGGATTTTTAAACATTTTACCTCACATAATAAATAAATTAAATGTTACCTTATATCAACGATTAGCAGCTCCCGTTTCAAGATACTGTACTAAAATGGGTCCAGGGTATTCCACGAAAATTGGCAATTGATTTGAAATGACAACAATAAAATTGATTGATAATAATTTCTCCTAAAAATCAAGAACACCAATCGTCCGTTAGTTATGATGAATGAATACAGCAGCTCAACTCGTGAGAAAGCCGAGAACGAAACCGTATCTCTACTATATTACTGCGCAGTAGATAATGAGTGGGCAGAAATACACGAGTTGGGTCGTATATTCCAGCAGACAGTTAGCAGGCATACAGTAGCGTCACGTGTCGCTTGTTTCGCTTTCACAATCTGCTCAGTAGTTAGTAAGGCTTCCCGTAGCTACCGGGCAGGGTTAGTGCTGGTTGGGTATCCAACGTCCCATATGTTTCTATTTAAGAAGTGTCTTTAGCAGTACTAACTACTTTTAGATAATAAGAAAATTTATCTTTCTGAAGAGTTTCCATCTCCTTCCAGCACAGGCTTTCAGTTCGGTAAGAGTGTGACAGAGGATGGTATTGTCAATTGTCCTCAATGTGGTAGGCACTTTGGCCTCCTCCATTTCTGCTCAGTGTAGAAAGGCAGTAAGTAGTATTAGTATAGTAGGAGATAGGAAGCTATGGAGATTAGTAACTAAACATAATAAGCATAATTATTAGAGTGTACTGACACTTTCTGTTGAGAGGGCTCCTTAGTAGTTTATAGGGTGACTCTGTTTCTGACGGTTCATTTATTGCGACCGAAGAAGAGAACATACGGCTTTTGACTAATCTCATTTCTTCGTTTTCCAAACTACGTGATTCAGTTGTTTCCTTTTAATAATACCCGTAATCATGCAGCAAGACACAGAGGAGTAGAGTAGATATCCATCCTCCGCGCTCCGGTCAGAAATCAAAAGCAGCCGAACAGACCAAAACAATCATTGCCAGAAGTGCTGTTAGATTCAGTTGGTTTGGAGTGGGAGTTGAAATGGCGGTGGAAGTCATTGTCACCGCGGACTACATAGCTCTACTCCACCCTCCACATGTCTCCTAGAGACAAAAATGAGGTGGGTACCCTGATATCGGGTCCTTGTCGTTAAATTGTAACTGGGTTGTTCGTTTAAAAGTACGTCTAATAGCCGAGTTTAGTTTTCAAAATATTAGTCATATTAGGGGTGACTAGACTCTTAATACTGGCGTAGGTCAAGTGAGAGAGTGATATGTTGGGATGTTCCGGAACTACAGGTCTGCTTACCAAATACATTTGAAGAAATAACTTTTTAGGTTGTAGAAAGTTGTAGAGAATGTAATTTTGTCGCCACAAAAAGCAAAAAAAAACACTTCCTGCCATCTTTTGAATGTGAATATCATCAATTATAAATGAGAATGTATTCGTCAAAGGAGAAAGCCAACCTTAATTACAGAGCAGCAGTTTTAACGAGTTCCAGTTCCACTAGAACCACTGGAACGAATTTCGGTAATAATTCAATAGGGTTCCTAACATTTGTACTCGCTGTTACCTATGAGATGATATTGGAGTTCATATTAACTAGTGATTACATTCTCAAATAAATTTCTTGAGAAATGCGCATTAGTGTAGTCACACCGGTGGTGGTGGCATAATAAGAGTGACTACTAGTGGATATGAACTTCTTGGCCCTTGTTCTCCAATGTTTATGCACTAGTATTTACTCATTGACAGACACTGCTTGTATTGCTTGCAGTTTATAAGGAACATTTTCGCATTAGTTGTCAAGTGGCAAAATAGTGGTGTGGTTGTGGTAATAGCCCGGGATTTGCAAGTGGGTGGATGTGTTGGGCGTTCGAATCCCAGGGTTTTCTTTTTGCAAATCTTTTCGTTTCTAAGGGAATTAAATGAACTCGTCCAAATGCCTTTCTAAATGTCCGAAAAACACTCGTGTCTGTTTACAAGTGAGAACTGGTAAATATTTTTAAAATATTGGCTATGGGTATTGAACATGACACAACAATAATACATTTTCTTAATAGTATTCACACCAATTTAATGAAGATCAATAGCACATATTTAGTTTGAACATAACTTATATTCACTTGCCTATTATAGAGAGCACTACTAAAATTATTAGAGGCTTCGGACGTACGTGTGTATATAAAAAATTTGTGTTTCTATATAATAACGGTACACAAAGCGTTGATGTTCCCCCCCCCCCCCCAACATCAATATCAAGGATTTGGTAAAGAGCAACATATTCGTAGCTCCATTAAACTTGGGTGTACCTAGGTATAATAGTACAACTGCCCAACGATGTCTAACTTTTTGGTACTCAAAATGTTGGAACAAGTATAGGCAGAAATTTTCCAAAAACATTTATCTAAAATCCCATAAAAAATTTAAAGGCGATATTTCGCAACCACTAATCTCACAAAGAGATGCGGAATTTATTTACTTCTCATTAAGTTAATCTAGTAGTTTAAGTTATATTTTGTGATACCTGGGAGAGAACAGCCTCGAGCTGACATGGACTATCACGTGAATGAAGCTAAATCAATCAATAATATAAACAATTATAAATTCACAACATTTTTGCCAATTTTATTTACAATTCAATTCAGAGATGGGCGCGGCCCAACGGCCCGGACCGGGCCGTTATGGTTAACATGGGTGATGGGCCGGGCCATTATGGTTAACCTAGGTGATGGGCCGGGCCATTATGGTTAACCTAGGTGATGGGCCGGGCTGGACCGGGCCGTTTGGTCAATAGGTGGGCTTGGGCCAGACCGGACTGGGACGGCAAAATTTTTTGCAAAAAACGTAGCCTCTGGGCCGGGCCGGCTACGGTCGTGCCCATCTATGATTCAATTACAATTAATCATAATTTAAATTATTATAGAAATTTACGAATGTTTTTTACACACATTATTAATGGTACCACATCATTTATAACTTGTGGTTTATCAGGACTTGCTAATGGGGATTATGACAAGAAAATTACAATCTAACACTGATCTCGCTTGTACAATTATAAGTTATATAAAATACACAACGATTAACTACAATCGTGCTATTTGATATGCCGTACATAATGAACATCAGTTTCCCTTGTCAATAACCCAAGATTTATGCCTACACTAACCACAAGATCTCAACCCGAAAGATACCCTCACGGTTTGGGTCCAAGTGATAACTCAATATTTCAATTAGCAGGTAAGGTTAGGCTTTCTGTCCGTCTTCATTTTTAACTAAAGTATTTTTACGTACCTATTCCTGCTACACAATCTATGTGCAATTGGATTGGGGAGTCTGGCTAATATATACACTTCTGCTATACCATGAGGAGTGTGTGTTGTGCTGTGTTGAACGACGATGACAGAGCGACATTTGCATATAGAGATTTGCTAATTTTGATCTTTGATAATCTTTCGTTCTTCCCTTCCATCTTTTTTCAAAGTATCAAGGTATGGCAATTTTTATTTTTGAAACTTTGAGCAAATTTTTCCACAATCCGTCAATTTCTCCATACAGCTGAGCTCACAAGGCAAGTTTTGAAACCAATCACACCTTATAAGTTCCTTATTTCTTCTTCAAAATTCTTATTTCTTCTTTTCTTCTGCCAGCAGCACACACACACGTCCTCCTACTTCCCTTACTTAGCCAGACTCCATATTGCCCCGCATAATACAGTCCGTGTTTGGTCAAATCTCACAGTGACACAATAAGTTGGAGCATTGTGAGAAGGTATTTATCTTTGCATTGAAATCCGTTAACGCAATTCAAAAGGGCTGAACCGTTTAAAAGTTACAAAATATATAAAAATGTCGCCCACTTATGCTACAACTTTCATCGATGTGGTCCAAATATTTTGCTTTTGGTATGCAATTGTTTATGCACACAAATTCATATGTCGTATGCCCAGGCAACGTTTTCATGCCAAGGAAACTAATGGATTTAACCATTACTCACATTGATAATCATTGTGAGCATTATTGATAATCATTGTCAGACGGACAGACAGATACGCCTTTCGCGTAAAGGAGACTTAAAAATGTAGAATCCATATAATGAAAGAAGCAAATCAAAATGTATTAGTGAAATGAATTAGATGGCTTTATTATACGGTCGATATGATTATTAATTTAATTTTTCTGGCCCTGTGTTTTATATCGAGTTGAAGGAGCGCTCAATGTAATATGTATATTATGTTACTCAGATTGAACAGGTTGACAGTTTTAAATACTTAGGAGTGTATACTGAACAAACGCTTAACTGGAACATGCAAGCAGATAATGTATACAAAAACATGAACGCTAGGTTTAAGTTGATTCATAAGAGGTTTTTTAGCACCAAACAATTAGCATTATTCACAGATTCCTTAGTACTGTCTGTTTTGGATTACTGTCTTCCTATTTGGGGACATGTATGTGCCACTAGAGTGGACAGGATAAACGATTTGATTTTCAAAATTGTGCGATCTTTATCTCAGCAAAGGCGTATCAAGAATTTCAACGCTAAAAAATGGAATGTTTTGGAAAGTGTGAATATGCTGACTTTGTGTGAAAGATACCATATACAATGACATTTGTTTACAAATACGTCATCAGGGGCACTGTGTTTTTTTTAGCTGCAGATGTAAAAATGGATTATATCAAATCAACTAAAGTTCGTGAAATGAGAAGTAAACTGGACTTAGATATACCGGACTTTAGAAAATTTTTTTGGCAGAGGAGCTTTTTGCTACAGAAGTGCTCATCTGTGGAATAGTCTACCTTCAAACATTCAAAAAAGTGACACGCTTAAAATATTTGATAAGCAGATTCGACAATACATAATTAGCAAACGGAACATTTGATCCTGATCTTGACCTTATTATACTTACTTATCTGCAATACATACTTTGTGACTACCTAAAATACTACTCATTATATTATTTTCATTATTTTTTAATTCAGTAATTATTAGTAAGACCATGATGGAAGATAACATGTTGTAAACGGTTAGCCATTTTGTCAATAAACACAATCAATCAATTAATCAATACTAGACATACTGTTGATTGAACAATTTTTCAAATTGACCTAACTAAGTGACCCGTTGACCGATTGCCTCCATTTTTCAATGGTGTCACCGGAGGAACCCCAGAGGGCTGCCCTGAAGTAGATATCGCAAAATGAGTTGCACCGCAACCAGACAGACGGACAGACAGACACAACGAAGCCATAAAGGAGACAAGCTTCTTAATAAAGAGACAGCACATGCAAAGTGGCGAATGAATCTAGTCATACACATATAAGTAATATCCTGAACGAGTGAGAAGAATCCGAATGGGAGTCTGCATTGTAAAGATAATCAAGCATAATGTATAGATGCATTATACAGTTCATTATGCAAAGGATCTATCCAGGGTTCGACATTTTCCCAGGCAGGCAGGCATTGCCTGGAAGAGAAATTGAGGGGTGGAAGAGAAAATTATTGCC
>JAQFYC010004789.1:0-16087 GCA_034694165.1 Tomocerus mixtus | reverse complement strand
AAATAACTAACTATATACCTACGTCACATCAGCAGCATTTAGTTAGTAGAGGCATTTTAATTAGTGTTTGAGAATATGGATACATCACATAATCATGCCATAATATTCCATATATAATGAATTACATAAAGTATCACTAGATCATATTGCATAACACATATTTACCTAATACATAGATTACAAGTATCAATCGTTCATAATTATTGCCTCACATTTTAAGAAGACTTATTACCTATACATTTAATACATCTGGTATTATCTCTTACTTTCTGGATTGCGCAATGAGGCTAGAAATCATGCCACAATTCTTGTATAGGATCTGAACTCTGATCCAACCCAAGTGTTTTAGGATTTTAATCTCCTTTTTAATTACATACATATTTTATCCTGTAGAAACAAGTTCGATGTTTCTCCAGTACGGTTATTTTGTTTATGTGGTTGTTATCTGTGGCCTACGTTAATGTACTGTAACGTAAAGGGTTGTGGATATATATGTAACTCTAGTGAATCCTACACGTACGTGCGTGTAGACCTCCACGGCCAAGAAAGTGGGAGATAAACGAAAAGAAAATCCAAAACCTCTACAAAGAAAAACGACGTATGCAGCCAGCACACTATGGGAGCAAGACGCAAACCAGTACTGTACATTTGTTCCTGTATGCTAAGTGAGTATATTTTCCATACACCAGGATGAGGAATAACTGAGCCAATCTTAATTTGGAGAATAACTGATTTATTTTGACCTTCAACAGGCCTATTTAAACATTCTGTAGATCCGGTTTAGTTACATAATAGGATTATATTAAGACATAGGAGGATTTATATTATAGATAACAGATTGAATAATAAATGTATTTATTCATTCATGTGGCTCTTCTCTTCTTTAATTACTTACATAATCTGGTTCTGGAGAATATTACTCAATATTATTCCAATATGAAAATGTAAAATGTTCACAGAATTTAATTATTCGTTTATTTTTATAATTATATTGGGTTGAGGAGGAAAAAGGAAAACCACAATCCTAGCAAAAGCTCTTGAAGTTGTGATTTATTTGGCTCAAAAGCGATCTACCACTAGACTCAAGTAATAGAGTTAAACAAGCAAAAGAAAGAAGCACATTTCATAATTTCATCAGTTTTGTTTACCTAAATCCGGCTTGAAGGGCCACTTTTCGTTATGCGAATTTAGCTCTTATAAATGCTGGTAACTACCCGGCCATGTGTATAAAGTAACAAATAAAAATGAGAGTCGGAGCACAACTTTGTCTTCTTATCTAGATATCTGTTAAAATTAGCTATATTACAGTAAGTACAATTAGGTATACCTATTCGTTGTAAACTACATTATGCTAGAATTAGATAAGTACGTATTCACATCCTTTGTACATACGCATGTTATAATGAATTAATGTAAACCATAAGAATATGGATGTAAGCTTTTCTCATTAAAGTAGGTACATAAAATTTAATTATCTTGTTTGTGCAAGTTTGTATGTTACAAACTTGATTCAGGGTAAAGGAGATGTCTATGCAACTTTGCAGTAGTTTTGTATTTATTATAATTGTTCATTATTCATTTAACAACTGTCGAAATAATGAGTCAACAACATTATGTGGGATAATCAATAACAATATCAAACTATTCATTTACGCATTTAAATAAATATTAGATGATGAAAATACTTAAATGTTGGTTGTAGAATACGAATAACATTTTATTGTTGGATTAAATACAAAATTTATTAGTATATGGCTTTTTAGGCGCACATTTATATTTGACAATTTGAGACTATAGAATTAAATGCAATAGCAGCGACATATCAGTGATATCGAATAAACTGGTATACGGTGAAACCATATCTGCTGAACACATTGTACTATTTGCAAAACAGGGTAAAATTATCGATATATTTATTATAGAGTTGCTTGTTTTAACTTTAATAAATTGAAAAACCTAATCTACTGGAATACAGATAATATTAAAAGGATTAAATAATGTTGTTAAAAAATACCCTTGAAACAGTTCTATAAAACGGTTAAAAATTCCTAAGGCGAATGTATTATTAGAAACAGCATGAGCTACAAAAAGTTCACTTTAAGCAAAGCATTTACCATATACATATCATTTATTCTTTAGGGCATACAAGGTATTCTAAATATCAATACACAAATCAAAATATCAAAATGAGTACAAAAGCTTTGCGAGGCAGCTTGAAATTTTATTTCAGCATGACACACAATTTTCATTGTGGGTTTTTTGATTACGATAGCAAGGAAAGAATTGCAAGTCCTACAAAGAAAAAACTGAAGAAAATGTCTGCCCTCTGCGGTCTCATATTATTTTTCTGCACTACAATTTACATTATAACAGTTTTATTAATTCAAATATTTCTAAAAGAACCTTTTCTAGATATCGCTGACGTGGCTGTTTTTCTATTTTTTCTTATGTCTGCTATGTTAGGTTTCACTAATTATTTCTCTTCATATTGCTACAGCCAAGAAATTTCCTCTCTCATAACTAACATTATGAAATACGACAAAGAATACCACAGTAAGTCACTTTTTCAATTTATTAAATTAATTGATATTATTTTCATTATCAGTAAGCATTGGTAACAAGTGTAATTACTGTGAACACTTTTAACTATTTGTCATTACAATAAAATTGCAACATGATATTTGAAAAGTATTCACTTGGTAGCACAATTACAAAAACAAGATTAATGCTTAAATAAATGTGCGAAGATTGTCTTAATTATATTGCAAACAGGTATATACTATACACAAGAAATGAAATAAATGTACAACTATTTATTGTTTAGCATTTATTATGTTTGCCAGTAAACTTTACGCTCTTACAGGAAAATTTCCCAGGGACGCTGCAGAATCGGAAAAAAATATGATGCTGCAGATATTTTGCGAGGGTTTCGTTAGATTTACAGCATCGTCAATTCTGTTCATCCCAATGTTTTCCTTTGGTCTTACTATAACAAATATAAACATTTTCTCAAAAGTAGTTAATTGCATGGGACTGCAAAGCCATAGTAATATACTATCTGCCATTATTTTTGTATGGCATTTGTACTTTCATACACACGCTGTGTTCTCACTGACGTTCGTAATGATAATTTTAGTAGTTTATGTGCATACTACATTACATTGGCTAACAACCCTAATTAAAAGTAAATTCGGTAGCCAAATGCTAACTGTGAAAGAAAATAATGAAGCTTTTACAAAAGCTAGAAAAATGTATTTAATATTAGTAATTCTCAATCAAGCATGGAATAGAATAAGTTTGTTTGTGGCACCCATCTATATAGGCGCTACAATGATAATACATATTATTTCGATTTTTGTAACCTTAAGAATGTACAAAATACTTGAAATGACTGTATACTACTTGGCTCCCATGGGAGTAATACAATGTAAATTTATGGAAGCATTTATAATATCCCAAAACGGTATGATTAATGGATTCTCAATTATTTTTATCAAACGTTGGAAATCTGTAATATATAACAAAACACTAAAGCGGGAAATTGCAGCTTTGAGACCATTAAAAATAAATGTGGGTCAATTTTTCTACATTGATAGGCTTACAATACTCATTATATGGTACATTGTGTTGAATTACACAATCACAGCTCTTCTATCAATTAGCACATAAATAATTTCTTTTGTGCTTAATCATTAATCCCTCATAGATAAATACTGTCAAAGAAATAAAGTTTTTCTTATTGATTTATCATAACTTTCAACAGTTTCTTCAAAATCCCATATAAAATTTTATAATTTTACTATTGGATATTTACTCATTACAATGGGAAATACATGATATCATGGTAAAACAATAATAAGACATAGCAGATTTACCCTTTATTTTACTATTTACATATTGTATGCTTACACACAGTTATTTATTTATTTATTTATTTATTTATTCTTCGACAGGCCTATATGCATATGCATTACAGAATTGTTAATTTATGATAAAATAAATATATGTAATAAGCCCATAACCAGACTAAAAGCTTTCACAATATTCTTATTTTACCTTAATTGTTTTTGAGGAAAGCAATGACAGAGAATATTATTTGCAGATATATAATACCACTCACTCCAGTTTTCTAAACTATTGAATATCGTGAACAAGTTAAAGGATTAGTAATTGTATACACAATATTTCCATTAAATCAGTTATATAAATGCTGTTAACAACCAATCGTTGCCCGACATTTTTAAGAAGGACAATCAATTGCTATTTTTCCTTTCTACTCAGCTTATACGTAACTTTTTAAACATTTTTTATTAGCGATATACGTACTTAATATCTTGCCAATATCATAATGCAAATATCTGTATAAAATAAATTTAATGGTAGTTTAATTTATTGGTATATTATGTCGTGCTGCCCGTTTGAATTTAAGATACATATTAGGTAATATTTCTTATTGCTGAATAAACAATATTTATATAAAAAGATTCATTGTGTAGATTGTTTGTTTTAATATTCCATTATTTCTGTGCATTGAATTAAAGGTAACCTTAACCTTGTTCTTATAATGGGACTTTTGTCAATTTCATGAAATCATAAGCATAAATCGATTGTTTTGGCAGCGTGATTAGGTTTTATACTTGCCATCAAATATATTAAATGTGTTACCTAAAACCCATTAGACTTGTGCACAAAAGGAAGAACAATTTTAACATGCTCACCTTTTTGGCGAAAACTTCCTAGAGAAAAGTCTATGCAACTTGCTCATAATTAAAGCAAATTAAAATATATAACTCACTACTACATACAATTGTACAATGAGTACAAAAGCATTGCGAGGTTGCTTAGAATTTTATTTTAGTATGACTAATACCTTTAAATGTGGATTCTTGGATTACGACAACAAACAAAAAATTTTAAATCCAACAAATAATAAAATTAAGAAATTTTCTGCAATCTGTGGTCTCTTTTTATTTTTGCTCACAAATATTTACATAATAACAATTTTGATCATTCAAATATATTTAAAAGAACCTTTTTTGGACATCGTTGACTTAGTTATATATTTATTTAGTCTTATGTGTTCAATATTAGGCTTCACTGTTTATTTTTCTTCGTATCGCTACAGCAAAGGATTTTCCACTCTCATTACAAACACTATGAAATATGACGCCGATTATCACAGTAAGTAAAATTCTGTTTTTGCTACATTATTTGTCTTTATGAAATACTTAATTCATAGGTATATAAGCTATCTGCCCGCAGATGCTATATTTAATATTTAACATGCCCAATTGATTATGTTGCATTTTCAATGTCAATTATAGGAAAATTTCCCAGGGATGCAGCAAAAGCAGAAAAGGACAGAATGATGCAATTATTTTGTGTGGGTTTCGTACAGTTTACGAAATCTGCAATTCCGCTCACTCCAATTCTTGCATTTGGTTTAACAATAACCAAAGTCAACATTTTTGCAAAGATGATAATCCTTTTTGAACTACAAAAATATAACCATTTGTTATCCGTCTTAATTTTCGTTTGGCACATTTACTTTCTAACGCATGCTGTCTTTATATTGACCTTTGTAATTATAATTTTAGTAATTTATATTCACACTACTGTATTTTGGATGAGAAGTCTAGTTAGATGTAAATTTGGCAGCCAAATGCCCAGTACAGAAGCAAACAATGAAGCCTTTGCTGCAGCTAGAAATATGTACTTAAAATTAATAATGCTTAATCAAATGTGGAATAGAATAACTGTATTTCTTACCCCTATTTATATAAGCGTTGTGATGATTATTCATATACTGGCAATATTTGTAACGATACGAATGTATAAATTACTTAATATTACTGTATACTACTTAGCCCCATTAGGGATAATACTATGCAATTTCATAGAAACATTTATAATACCTCAATGCGGGATGATCAACGTTTTGTCAATTAATTTTATCAATCGTTGGAGACCTTTAATATTCGACAAATTACTGAAAAGACAAATTGTAGTTCTGAGACCCCTGAGAGTTAAGGTTGGACAATTCTTTTATATTGACAGGAACGCAATACTTATTATTAAGTATGTTGTCCTTAATTATACGATCACTGCGCTATTGTCAATTATTGTATAAATAATATTCACGTTTTAGATTCTGCTCCTTCTGGCATTTGTGAAATTTTGTAAGAATGTGGGATATATTACAATATTAAATGGCTGATATTTATTATTAAAATTGGAATTATACAATTAATATTTACCAATACCAAAGACAAATAATTTCGTCATTCAAGCATTTTTACAAGCAAATGATTTTATTGGATTTAATGGGATACTTCATTATATTAAATGTTAATATTGAAGTATCCCACTAAATCTCATAAAGTAATACCAGGTTCATACTATTATTCCGCATCAAATATTGAGACAAGGTTAAGATAAGGCTTGAAAATATTTGAAATATTCATTATTAAGTTGTGAGCCAACTTTGTAGGAACGCTGTGTTTGTCTGTCTGTCCGTTTGTCAGTGTGTTTGTCACTGTGATAACTGCTGAACGGTTCAAGTTTTTTTAAATTCTGTTTTCAGAAGATGGTTGCCTAGATTCAAAATGGTCAGTGAGTTTGGTCAAATTGAAACATGCTTCAATTTGGGACGATAACAGAACCCAAAAATATGAGGGGAGAAACGTAAAAAATGATTGTTTTAACTATATTATATTCCACGTATGAAGGTTTGTCGGTAGCACAATATCAATTAACCAACGCAACGTGAAGAAAACGCTAAAATCTATACCAACGTGAAGACAGCACAAAATTAGCTTCTTCGAAAATTATGTACAAGTTACATTCCGTATCAGCAGCATATAATATGTACATAACTATAATACCACGCGAGGTGCAACATAAGTGGACAACCCACTAGGGCATTGTTATACAAAGTTAGAAAACTGTTGTACACACTGGGGCACTGTGTCTCAAATCGACTTTTTTCCCCGGGGCAAGGTGAGACACAATTAGAAATCTACTTTACAGCTTTTTATAGCAGTTGCACAATTTTGTTACCCCATTTACCAATGGTTTATTTAATATTGTAATAGCTTTATTGTGTTTGAGGAGCGATTATATCTAAATAGCTTTACATTTTCAATATTGATTGGTTTTGCCGAATATTGGATTTCTTGAGTTACCGCAGTTACAAGTGTGACGGGGGATTAGAGTACAACAGTCGAATTGACATTGTATTAATATATTATAATCTACTTTTTTAATATGGGCCTACTTTTAAATCAAGTAATTGCCAGAATGCTATAATTATTAAGGATATTTTTTTCATTTATAAAATATTACTATCAACTTTTTTATATTGTACCGTGATTGTACCAAAAGGATTTACATGCATGATTACATGTACTACTACTACAGATACATAACAAACAAATAATGTATTTGTACTATGTCCTATAAATTGGAGTTTACATTATATTAATATTTTTGAAAACGCTTTGCTCACTAATAATATTCGCCAAAAGTTTGCATTCCCTGTTTATATTTCTTATTCGATCAACTTAGTTCACAGCCTAAAGTTAACATTGTATTGTGTATATAAACTACGAACTACTATTATATTGAATAAAGTACCCTAGCCAGACATGCAGCTAAAATAATAACATTCCGTGTTGTGTTTATTAATATTTTCCATTTTACCTTAGGTATCTAACACAACGTAGATGCAGTATAGCTACTAATAGTCCCAGTTCTACGCAAAGATTACTTTTATCGAGTAAATATGTAATTATTGCTTTTGTTCGATCATCAAAATCAAGCATCATTTCGGAGAACAACTCATAATAAAAGTTGCTGCAACTACAACATCATTAACATAGATTTTTAAGAAAATTCAATTTATATTTAGGCAACTACCACATTCTAAGAATAACCAAATGCGTACAATTATGTTTCTTTTGTTGTATAAGCGTTTGCATTCAATCAGTAGCGTAATTAAGGTATTGTAACTTGTTGCTTTGTTAGATAAGCTATTAAGCAAAACTTGTTATTGGACCGGTTATCCAGCAAGATGAATTGTTGTGTTTGCCAACGTTTGGGAGTTGAATTAGGTAGTTAACAAGCCGCAATTTGCATTTCACGTTTAATATAGCAAAGCTATGTATATAAATGAGTATATTATATTGATTTAATATGTGAATTCAGAAAAAAGTTTGGAAATTTCTTAAAATGTAATTTTTGCATTTAAATTTTTAATGAGTGTAAATAATAAGTAAGAAATCGTAAAATGTATGAATGAATATTTTCAAAATTATTTTATTTACTATTATTTCATTTGCTTTTTTCATCGATACATTTGTAAATAAGTAGTTAATACATACAGGGACAACATGAATATAAAAATTAGTTATCAAGCTTGGGTGCTGGAACCACTGTGGTCAAGCAAGTCTTTCCTTCGTCACACTTGCAATTATAATCTCCCAGGTCGCAAGGGGCATCTAGTTGACAGTCTTCTCGCTTATCCTTTCCAACTCTGGTTTGGACACAAGACGAATTCGTAACACATCTGTAGAAATCTTGGTTGACACGGCTAACACATTGGCTTTCGGGGAGAAGTTTGCATTGGCCATCTTCCCAAGTCCTCGTCCAGTTTCCATCGTCACTATCGCTACAGTCGCAGATCAGAGTTTCGTTATTGCATTTTGATCCAACAGAACAAACTTTTCCAGTGTTCTCTTTGGTCAGCACGCCGTTATTTTGGACTGCAGGGTCACAAGGCATACGAAGGAGAAGGTATTCTTCAACGTTGTATCTGTATGCGGCAGCAGTTGGGACGACAGGCTCTGCGTTATAAGGAAAAATATGTAGGAATTTAATAAATTGTTAGAAAATTAGTCTCTTTTCCTGGACAATGCCAAATATTTACAGTGGAAACCCTCAGTGTAGAGTCACGATAAATCCTAACGATTTAATTCTATTCCCATGAGAATAGATCGTAATCCTAATATAAAAACCCAATCACAGTAACAAAATGAAATATTACATTTACGCTGACGAAATAATAATTGGCGAATTTTTAAGAAAGAAAGGTTAGTTCTAAAAAGGTTGTATTTTATAAATTGTTTTTGTCAAGAGCACCTATTCCTATATATATGTATATAAAAATATTTTCCTGGTAACTAAAACGATAACACAGTAAATGTTAAAAATTTGGTACCTAATTTTGGTGCTGGGACGACTTGGGTGAGACAAGTTTTTCCCTCTTCACACTTGCAATTATAATCTCCGAGGTCACAGGGAGCATCAGCAAGACAATTTCGTGGATTATCCTTTCCAACTCTGGTTTGGACACATTTTGAATTGGTAACACATCTGTAGAAATCTTGGTTGACACCGTTGACGCATGTACTTTCTGGAAGAAGTTTGCATTGCTCGTCTTCCCAGGTTCTCCTCCATTTTCCATCGTCACTATCGCCACAGTCACAGATTAAGGTTGAATTGTTACATTCGGACCCAGGGAAACACACTTTTCCAGTGTTTTCTTTGGTCACAACTCCGTTATTTTGCTTTGAGGGGTCACAAGGCATACGGAGGGGAATGTAGTCTTCAATTGAGCCGGCATAGGCGCATATCACGGCCACAGACAAAATTATTGCGTGTTTCAGCATATTGAAATCTAAAATGGGACAAAATAAAAGAATTACTACGTTGTACAAAAATAGATAACAAAAATTTATGAAGACTGCAAAAGGGGAGACCAAAAATATTGCAAACCTTAATAATTATATGTTGTACTAAATAATTTTCCTTGTCCGTCCAGTTGGCAGAGTAAAAATGAACTACGTTGCTTGTGAATTAACGAACATGTATTTATATGCCTCGAAGTTATTAATGTTTATGAATAGGTACTCATTATGCTATCAAATACAGGTTTTCCTGTTCTGAGATTCACCATCACCTGTTTGGTGAGTCGCAAATATATCATCTTTGTTCAAGGTTTTAGTGTTTATTCCATTTATTCAAATTTGCTCTTTTGATTTTACTGCCTGGATAAAAAATTGATCTTAAGTTTCTGGTTGATAAAAGTTGCTCTATGCAAAGCAACTCTGTCAGATCAGACCATGCAATTACGATGGATGCAATTTTATACTAAATGCTATATGCAAATCTGTGGTACATACTACGTAAAGTTGGAGCTAATGAAAGATATTAAAAGTCACGATATTCATACGAATATTTAGTAATGGAAATGTTCAGCGTCATAATATTTATAAATCATAATTAAATTGCATTGACTGAAATGCATTTAGCTATGTATTAATCGTGACACTGTGCCTTGAAGTGGAAAGTAAGTAACACATGTCATGTATCCATCCAATTTATGTAGGCTAGGAAAACTAGAAATATAATTATTATCTGTATATAGTTTAATTAGAAATGAGAAAAAACAGTTGATTCTTGAAAGAAATTTGGAAATAAAGACGTCATCACGAACTGTTGTTGCGTATGCGGATTTGTGTCAACTTTTGCAATAGTTAAAATATGTGTGTAAATGCCGGTTGCAGTAGGTAGGCTGGTTTACAGCTAGTTACTGTGAAAGCCCATAAATATGATATACGATATATTCGTATAAACACCTATAAAGTTTTTATACACCACTTTTGAGAAATAATCTATAATGCATAATATATTTTATACTATACATTTTTACAAATTCTTGAAACATAAACTATTTATTCGATTCCAGAACAAAAATGTCAAAAACACATATGCTATATATGCTACTTTATTGACATCACGTTTTTTGGTTTATTTTTCTTACTATACCAATGTATGCCCACACCATTTCTGAAAAATACAAACTCCACTATTTTTCCAATAGAAAATTAATCTAGTAAACTTTTTCATTATATTTGCGACTATTATCTTGAATAGCGAAGTACGCTAAGGGGCCTATTTGCATTTTGCAACATGTTTTATGCATTGATAATTAGTTATATTATTGAAGAAGTAATTACGTAATAAGAAGTTTGTTTTGATCTGCATTTGTGTATGAAGAACATCCATAGGATAAAAACATTGCATTGTAAAAAAGTAAGACCATAATTTCTCCATGGATAAGTTACGTGTATTCTGTAAGTCTGAACGTGGAACAACAGGCAAACTAAATGAGAACGCTTCGTACAAGCTCCTTCAGTGCTTTTTGTAATAAGATATAAACTAATTTTGTAAATATTTATAATGCATATACATAAGTGTCACTGGACCATCTTAAACATGTGGAATACTACTTACTGTAGTTTCAGCTTATAATGGAAATTAACAAATGCAAAATAAGAAACGGCAGAATACAATAAATAGTAAACAATTTTTTACAACGTACATTTAAAGAGTAACTATTTGTGTTGCATTACCCACTAAACTAATCCACTAACTATTACATAAAATGATTTTAGTATATCCATGCTGCATGAAAAAAAGACAAATTCCATCTTAAAAAGTATCGCGAATTAAATGCTTCACTTTTGAAAAATGTTTTATTTACTTCGTATTTGATTTGGCTTAGTCATGAATACAGTTACAAATAAATACTCTATAGGCAGGTACTTAACACAAATTGAAAACTCAATTATCTAATTTGGGAGCTGCGATTACTTTGGTCAAACAAGTTTTTCCCTGATCGCATTTGCAATTATAATCTCCGAGGTCACAGGGAGCATCAGCAAGACAATTTCGTGGATTATCCTTTCCAACTCTGGTTTGGACACATCTTGAATTCTTAACACATCTGTAGAAATCTTGATTGACTCCGTTGACGCATGTACTTTCTGGAAGAAGTTTGCATTGCTCGTCTTCCCAGGTTCTTTTCCACTTGCCGTCGTCACTATCGCTGCAGTCGCAGATTAAAGTTACATTATTGCATGCGGATCCAGGGAAACATACTTTTCCCGTGTTTTCTTTGGTCACAACTCCATTATTTTGGACTGCAGGGTCACACGGCATACGAAGTGGGATGTAATCTTGTATTGAACCAGCTTGGGCGCATACTGCGGCCACCGACAAAATTATTACGTATTTCAACATTTTCGATTCTGAAATAGGTCAACATAAAATTAGTTTCTCGGTATAAATCGTAATTTATCTTCCAGAATTTCATACTCAGAATTAAATTGAGGATTGCACTTGTTTTGTATTAAAGAAACAATTATACGTAAATATTACCAACCTTCTAAATTGAAATTAGCAGTTAACTTCGTTTAGCGCTCTCGTTGGTGTGTCTAGTCAGCAGAGTAAAATTGAAGTACGTTGGCTGAGGATTAGTGAACAAGTATTTATATGCAGCGAAATGCTATTGCATTCCCTTGCATTAAAATTTTATTTATACACATGACATTATACTATACATGACAACACGACTACCTAAGGTATACAGGTTTTCCCATGGAATTCACCATTACCTTTACGACTGTTTGGTGAGTCACTCACAAATATTAACTTTGCTCAAGGTACAGAGTAGGTAATTTATTTAAATCTTCACTTCTGATTTCATTGCATTGAGAATTGATGGTCCTGTGGTTCTGGTTGATGGACGCTGCTCTACACACAGCAAAAGGCAAGTTAATGAAAAAAGCTGTTTTAAATATGAATTACAATTGCTTGGGTATTATTATGCACCTTGCATGAGGCATAAAAGTTTTACAAATATAAATATAATTTACCCACTAGCTATTTACAAATTTAATTTAAAATTGCATCCAAGTTAATTGTCTGCTCTAGTCAAGAATATGAATTTAAAATCCATTATTATTATACTCCTGTAAGCTAATTTGAAAATTAAAACGCACTGACAGCTTAGCTGATGCAACGCGGAAAAACCAGTAATAGAGATTTTTATTTTTATTAAAACATTAAAGTGACTTAAGTTGTAAAAATATTTCGATTCACTCCCTAAAATGTATAAAATAAGGTCGACGTAAGTATATTATTATTGATACATGGGTTCTACGCAATTGGCTTGCTTATTCGTTATGTTACTATAATAGATACTCATTTAAGCAAAATAATAGACAATAAAAAAGATGAAACCTTTTAGCAGGTAGTTTATGTGCCATTTTTAATGTCCTTGGTTCCAGATTCGTTTACTTTGGAATTAGAGTTAAGTGGAATTTATAGCTAAAGCAAAACCAAACCTAATTAAAGTCGAATATTATGAATACTACATAAATATTAATGCTTCAAATAAAAGCCGCCCACTGGTATAATCCGTTAATACTCATATATACCTATAGCGCATAGTATTTTCTGTAGCTACACTGGATTTATTTTTGTTTTTCAGAAAAAAATACAAAACATTTCAATTGTAAATTACCCCAATTTTCACGTTAGATGGTACATATCAATTATATTTGGAATTAAAAACAATTTTCCGCCACTAACAAGTATGTTATTCTTATTTAAACAAAAGCAATGATAAAATGTCAATATTTAGCGAAGATTAGTTTTCAAGAGTTGGTGGTAATACAACTTCTAACGAATTCGCAAATCCTCATACTTTATTGAAACAATGACAGTGACACTTTTTTATATGATCGTGCCGGTAAACTATTGTATAGTATAAGAAGCGGGTTATACTCGTTTGCTTCCGACAGAATCACAGAATCAATGTTAGATAGTAATTGTATTTACTTTAACATTTTGCCTTTTATGGATAATACAATGCAATGCAGAGAATTAGCATCCCGTCCCATCAGCAGAATAGTCCAAGCCAGACATGTGCTAATTTAATGATAAAATTATGATTCAACCTCACGTATAAATAAATAAATGACCAAACAATTTTTATGACATTGCCTTTCCTCTTCACTAAATTGAACTCAACTTGGACTGGTAAAACTGGTACGAAAAACACAAACAACACCGCCGCCGAGGCGAACTTAAATTAGTTTGCATTTTTGCAAACCTTTATTTCTAAGGTTGCCAATCATTTCGCTATTTGTTATTAAGTGAACTTGAGTTGAGCAGAAATTGTAAACATACAAACAAACTGGAAATAATATTCCAATCTATTACATGTTTTACTTGTATGCTGCACTAGTATGAATAGGTAATACTAGGTTGCATGTTGTTAACACGCAAACCGACATAACTTCAGACAATGCATAATTTAGGCATTGGGTTAGACAAACATTATAATAATATCTTCTATTGAAATGATTGCATACCTACAAATAAATATATGTGCCTAAGCATTCTATTTATTCTCTCGTCGTCAGCAATATTCAGCAGTTCGAGAAACGACATAATTTGTATTATTATTATACTGCGCATTGGGAAGTTTGCAGCTACATAATAATATGGTTGCCCTTGTTTCGTATATAAATAAAATTAAAATTCAGAGCGACTAATTCGGCATTCTGTGAAATCGTTTTAATTAGAATCAAATTACAGGAAGGAATAACAAGTCAATTATTGCGTAACACAAATAGTTCATTACCAACAGGTTGACTACGGCTGGCTTGACTATAACATGTATGTGCATAATAAGGATTATAAAATCACATCTCTCTAAGCTGCAATAGTTACAACAGTCGCAAATACCGGTGTTCTTGTATTATCAACAATAGTAATTATGTAGCATTTAATTGATCATTAATTTGAAAAATTAAAATTAAGATTCCATTGTCAGCCACGCCATGATTGAATTATTGCTATAAATGAGTATAAATGCACGTTCTTTACCACTTATTTAAGTCTAAACAATTCAAGGCAACAAGTAGCCTTATTTATGCACGTATTATGCAATAACGGAAGTGCCATGAACAAATACGAACAATTTTGCAATAATTTTAACAAATGTTTAATAATCGTTGCAATTTTAACTGTTTTACAAATTCACGGTGATCTTTAATGATTCATTTCATTTGTCTTTGTAGTACAATAGATAAATAAGGAGTAAATGTGTTGCAAAGAATTAAAATAGTTACTTTTAAAGTTGATATTCTGGTTTACATGAATCTGTCTCGTATTATCTTATTTAGGAGGAGCGTTGACCTTTTTGTCTAAACATGTAGATCCAGAATTACAGATGCACTGAAAGTCTCCCAGATCGCATGGGCCATCCATGGCACACGGAAGGTCATCCTTTCCTTTTCTCGTCATGGTGCATTTGGCATTGTCAACGCATTTGAAGAAATCTTGATGCACCCCAGAAATGCAAGTACTTTTTGGGAGTATTTTGCACTGATCGTTCTCCCATGTTCGTTTCCTTTTTCCGTTGTCAGCGTCACCACAATCGCAAATTTTTGTTTGCGGATTGCACTCCGTATTAGGATGGCAAACTTTACCTACATTTTGCGCACTGACTATTCCATTATTCTGCACTTTAGGGTCGCAGGGATGTTGAACTTTGATATAGTCGTACAATGCACCGTAGCCCCCTTCAGAGAAAACCCCACAAATCATGGTAGACAAAAGACAGAACCAAAACATTTTCAGATTCTTTCTAGTGTTAATATTTATGCAGTGTTAATAGAATCCACTGTGATTTTCAAGAAGGTATTCTATAAGAAGTTATTTTTTTCAACTGTAAACTGAATCACAAAATAATACGAATAAAGGCGACAATGAATTATTTACTATATAGCATTGTTCTTTTGTTGTGTGCACAAAATTAAAGCATACTTCAATTTATTATTTCTGATTGATGTAACTAACGCGAATAATTTTAACAATTTTAACACATCAATAAATTTTAGAACAATCAAAATTAGTTACAGACTTTATTTTATAGTTTCTTGATGTATTAGTCTATAAAACAATCTACTACTTAGTATTTATTATTCACAGATGTTTATGCCATCTGTGAATAGGTATACTCTCATAGAAATGCATATAATATGTATAATATGTTCATCTAGCTCGTTTGGATATGTGGATATCCGTTTACTGTTCTTCTCCGTCATGCATGAGTGTACATCTCTGCTTGGTACATTTTAAATGCTTCACAAGGACACTTATTAATGTATCGTCAGATACATTTATGCGAATGAACTTTCTGTCCGTCTGTCTGTCTGTCTGTCTGTCAGCC
>JAQFYC010004788.1:0-16088 GCA_034694165.1 Tomocerus mixtus | reverse complement strand
GTCACCGGAGGAACCTTAATAGGCTACCCTGAAAATTTGAAGTCGATATCGCAAACCGTTTTTGAGTTACACCGCAAACGGACGGAAGGAGGGACGGAGGGAGGGACGGACAGACAGATGGAACAAAACTATAAAGGAGACAAGCTCCTTAATAATACACTGAGAATGAAAGCATCTCTTCGTAAGCAAAATTAGTTACAGGTTGTTGGGGTTTCCAATGCTTTTACGTTATTGTGGGTGTTACAGTAAGTAATATTGATATTCTTCCCATGATATTTATCTTGGTTTCTGAAACATTTCTTTGTGTGCGTGTCGTTTAAATAATATTTGTCCCCAGTAATAGAGTACAAAATAAAAATAATTTAATGTTGTTCAAGATCGATGTATTGCCTGCCTGTGTTGTTACCAGCAATTGTGGGTAGGATAAAATCAGTGTACAGAGTACAGAGTAATACTAATTTGGAATGAAATTATTATATATTCCATATAATTATTATGTTGAATATAAATAATTATTCTTCATGTGGTACATTTCCACGCACAAGTGGCTCCTCATTAAGGCTTTCATGAAATGTGTTGTGAAACTACTATTAGTAAGTTGATGGTATGTATAGAATGTAATGCATTTACGAAACAAAAAAAGTTAGCATGCATGCTTATTAATTAAGCAGCTTTCCCAGTTCGAGTTTAACACTGCTGCAAAGCTATTCAATTTATCGAAGTAGTGGTTAACTTTTCCATACCGAAAATGATTTATTCATAAAAAGGCGTTCTTAAGCAACTTGTACTCTTGACAGTGACAATTACTTTGATAAATGACGATTTGGGTTTCCCATAGTAGAAAATGCATTAACAATACAAAGTGAAACATTCCCCTCCATCATACGCAATGCAACACAGGAGTGCACTGTATACATATACATAGTGCTTATTGCTATTTCGAAAGTTTGATTGAAACATTCGTTTATATCCTATCTACAAATGCCTACAAGTTTGTGACTTAGCTTTTATTGTAACGAGGCGTGACATACTTTACCTGGCTTCCCTTGTTCTTATTAGATTGGGTTATTGAGTACACGAATAAATGTGCACTCTAGTATGTATGATCTATATATTCATGGTCCTGAATGCGAATCTATTCTCGACCCTTTGTTCACTACGTAGTACATTAGTCTCAAACTTCTGTATTGTACAATAGCCAACACAATGTTGAAGTGAAAGCAGAGAAAATGTTATACACATGTAAAGAATTGGAAGTCAAAACTTGAGGCAGAAACTATTTTTCAAAGTCACAAACAACTTCCTACTATAAATTCCTATGCATACCTACATAGTTTCTAGTGTTTGTCTTTAAGACTTACTGGGTAGTTCTAGGAATGAATAAATAAGTGTACTCTATACATATATAGTTGATAGTAGTGTAATACTTATTACTAATACAATATAAATTTTATACACAAGCTGTTTTCATTGCACTGTGATGTATGGTACTCTGGAGAAGTTACGCACGTTGCATTAGATAAGCAAATGTGCGTTCTGTGTGAGAATGCTTGTTTTCAAAGTATACAAGCTCCAAGTGTCTAGAAACACAATGAAGTTATTGTTTTGGTGAAGTTTTTAATTTTCTCATTGTCATATTTCGGAGGTTTTTGGAGAAGTCTAGTAGTGGTTTATACATGATACTTCATATTTCACACAGTCTCAGGAAATGTTAAATTCAAATGCTTTCTATGACTTTCACCTTCTTTGCATAGGATTTTGAGACGATTTTGAAGGCTCGCAAATTAATCGAAGACAATTCAGATGAAATGGTGTTTCTTCTAGTGGTGTTTGTAAAAAACTTACTTTAAATTCCCAATTGTCTCCCTGATTGACTTTAAAAAATATACTTGCACTCCCTGGAATTTTGAGACTCAGGAGCTTATTCCAGTTTATTATTAATGTAAAATCAGCTATGAGATCAGTAGAGTCCGGGAGTTAATGGACAATTTGTGCTATTCGGGTTGGGAATAATTGATTCTACAGAATTTCTTTCTTCGCTTGTTCATATCTTTTTAAGTAATTATTATTTGGTCTATTTCTCTGACTCTGGCTATAGAAGGGAAAGTTTGTAGGCCGTATGTATTGCTTGTGTGACCTTATAAATGAATCGAAGTGTATGAGAAATATGGCATGTAGCATTTATTTATGCGAAAGTGTACCGTGTTTAATAATAAAACGAAGCAATGAGATCGTGTCTTTTTCTTTGTAAGTCCATTCACTCCATTCTACATTCACTCTCCCCTTTTCGTAGTCTAAAGATTTTCATACAGACACATTCATGTAAGTAGAATAGGTAGTACACATAATCGTAGCACATGTTTAAAACATGCGAATATTTATTATTATAATGGAACACACTGTTTGTATGACGTGTGAATAAAATGTACCTCCCAGTCGGAAGTATCGTGACTTTATGTAAGCAAAAGTCATTCTATTCTCCCGTGAAATATTGTCAGGTTCTTTGTGTAATGCAGTTGGTATATCCCTCATTATTATTCCTCCTAACATAGAAAATAATAAATAAACAGAATGATAAGTAATGCCAACAGCAACCCCTCCTTAGAAAAATCGCTATTCGTTGAGATAATATAGGGGGCTTGGTTTTCATTGTGATTTATTTGCATTATATGCAACACTACTTAATATATGCATGTAATTACTTTCATCTTCGATCCAAACGTCTAATTGTTATTGCAACATAATATATATTTGTAGATTTGAAATTCTGTCTCTACTTCCAAAATAAAACCGTTTACTCATAAACAATCTATTACTTCCCAGTTCACACCCACTCACAAGCATCATAAAATTCCAAATTTAACACACATCCCACTGTTTTAGCTCAAAATTTACATTTAAAAAATTTTAATACACAAAATACGATCTCAATGAACCCACTTCCCTTCAGAATACTTTCTCTTCAAATTCAGAAATTTTAAAGGTATAAATACTATTAGTTCCCTGAATGCCATCAATATTAGTATATTAAATAAATCTATTAGGTAGTCTACAATTTGAAATATGGCATCCTTTGGCATTGTACTATTAGGATTAATAATTTCAAATTATAGACAAGGCTTACTATATTTATAAAGGTATTGTGTTTTATGTAGAACAAATCGTGATGTGATGACAAAACATTGTATTAGATCAATTCGGTTTGTTTGCCCACATTGTCCTTACCATTCTGGATTTAGTATATATATAATATGGGGTATTTTGTATTTGTATCATACTCACATAATAGCTTGTTAGTCATGTTCATGTTAGTCTTGGGGCTTTACTTTCACATTCAATTCATATTTAGTAGTAGAGATTATTTCTAGACATGTACGTGTGGATTATTGATTCTTCCTAGAAAATTATGTATAATGTATGTATATACACACATTTTCAGAAATAATATTCTTTTCATCAAACATGACACTGACGCAGATGAGATGATAGCAACTGTCACGAACACTCCTTTCTGCGTGCCTACTTACTCTTGCAGGGTATTGGTAATATTTGAGATAATGGTGCAAGCTACCAATACGTGAACTGTATGACTGAACCTTAAGCAATTACGAAAACATTACAGAAGTGCAGTAATATAGGCAACACTAGTAGAGATATAGTGGTAGATGAACATTGTATTACAATTTTTGCGTTACACTTTCATTTATCATTCAAGTACAGGTAAATGCAAAGAGCCAGCGAATGCCTTCAGCATAACGTAACTTACTGAGGAGATTTACAAACGAAATACTAACAGACTTTTACATCTCTTTGTGCTTCTGACGGCATTTCAATGTTGAAGTGTACTTAGATGCAGTAACTATTTATTTATCAGTATGTATTGTTTTAGCATTAACTTTAACAGTATTTTCGTTCGGATTTAACTGTGGACTGTTCTGCTGTCTATTGCTAATGGCTAAACTTCCAGACAGATCAAATACATAGCACATGGATGACAATTTAATTGTTACTATAAGTTCTATCAATCAACATCTTTTTAGTATCAAGTGCTCTCTAAGCTCATATAAAATGAAATTAATTATTGTCATAAAAATGAAAATTCTTTACGTAGCACTTAATACGTTTGAGAATGTAAGTTAGATACATGGAAGGAAGATAGAGAAAGATTACATATAAAAATCAGGCGATGCTAAATAATTTAATGGCCTGTAGTGTATCTGTATGCACAGTACATACATAAAATGCAGTAGAATTGCTTTCACCATTTCACGATAGACAATTGCTACCTAAGTTGTGTAAATGTATTCATGGCCTGGTCCTTGCTATTAAAACAAGCGATAAAGCGTAGCAAAAAGGTGGTTTGTTATTCTTATTGTCCTGTAAGCGTTAGAAGTACGCTGTTTATCTAGCAATCAATGGATATTGCATGTAACAGTATATTCGAATGCTTGTCCATCATAAACTGCTCTGGCTCATGGTTTGTTTTACCTAATAGCAAGTTGTTATTTCATTTATCCTGTACTGTAGGTATTTTATTTTACATCTACAGAGCTGTAAATGTATACCATAAAATTTTCATGTTAGAGTCGTGCGGGAGCATAATAACACCCAATGGATTGCCCCCAGCCATTCAAGGTGCAGCAAGGTATATTATGTTCGGAAGAATTTTATGTTTTATGTAGTTCAGAGTAGTAAATGTAGATACAGATAGGTGACTATTGTTGTACATTCAGTAGCAATAAGTACTAGTACAGTATTTCAATACTTAAACTTAGTTCAGAGAAAGTTTACACCATTAGCAGAATAATCATTTCAATAATTACACATTTACGTGCTCATTAGGCAGTAAACCATAATAGGAGTAGGTATATGCACACTTTGTATTGTTTTAATTGGCCAATCTAAGAGAAATTTTGCGAGAGATTAAGACATTTATTAACCACGTTGGGCTTAAATACTAATTTTATGCGTTAGCTTATAATGCATATGCATAATTATAGTTTGAAGCTTTAAGTGCTTATTTATGCAAGGTGAGCCTGTTGACTATTGCTTCAACCGCCAACTATCAATGATGGGATGGGAACCAGGAGTCGTACATTATATATAAAGTACTCTTGTCCTCGTTTACCTATATACACTATACAGTAATGTTTGTTGGAATTGTTTAATTCAAAATTCACTGTCAAAAGCAGAAATTACAAACCACACGAGGATGTTGATGTGAACTTGACATGAATATGCTTTAACTTTTGTACTGAAAGTTTTCCTAGATATGCCATATTCCATATTTACTTAGATATATACTTCAACTAAAAATAAGGTTCCATCAGAACAACTCTACTTACTTCTTACTCTTACCCTGTCCCTTGCTTGCGGTGTAATACTTATATGTATAATTATGTAAGTCAACAATTTGAACATATTTCAAAAATTGGGCAGATCCTGTTCCATTTTGTCGTTATTTCTTTGAACAACTTTGGAGAAGCCGTGGAGAAGGAAATGAGAAAAGTATTTAACTAATTGTAACCAAAGTCCTCGATTTGACAGGTTTCTAAACTGAAAAACTTAATCAAGAATATCAACTACGGCTCTTAAAATAATGAATTTCCAATGAAATGGAGTAAGTTTAGGTAAAATAACTCAAGGCCCTGCTGGGTTTGAACTTACCGTCAGAAGAAAAGCAATTTTTGGCCCATTTAGAAACGACAAACAAGAATACTGACTTTAATAGCTAACTTAATTGAAGTGACACGAATATTACTTCTACTTTTAGGAAGTACTACTTGTTTTGAGTTTACCGAATGACATTGACGAGCTTAAAGTTTTAAAGTTTAGCCTCGTTCCAATGTGGGATGGGAAATTTGATTTTTGATGAGAGCTCACTTCATGATTTCAATCTAATAGTCAAACAAAGGGGTCTCAAGTTCTCTCAAGCCACCAATGGGAAAAAGTCGGACAAAAAAGAATACATTTTGTGGTTGTGTTGGACACTTTTTGCCAAAAAATACGATTTTGCACATCCGGAAAGGTTGTGGCAAATAATAATGGACTTACAAAAATCGACTGTCCGTAATGGATTGTTTCAGCAACTTTCGGTTGGGACCGGAGCAGCTTTGAAACAGTTTTAAAGTAATATGCAGTAATTTAGTAATGTAGCATTGCATTACATAACATTTACCTTAATTTAACTTGTAATGGGTAAACTCGGCAAATGTGCGGAAGAGGGTCACAATAATTAAAGCATTTAATCTAAACAAGAACCATTCGTAACCAGAATATTATATATTATAACCTATATTGCTAGTAGCCAAGGTAAGACAGAGATCTGTCACGCAATGCAATTGTTTCTTATTGCTAAGATTATATTTGTTTGTAAGTATAAGAAATGTTATAATATCGAGCAAAATATCGATTTCTTTCTCATCTCACTTTGCCAAAATGTGTAATGAAGTTTTCCTATGTTTATGTATGTAACATATACACACGTTGTGAGACGTGAGAGAATGGATTTGCTTCGTTATCAATCACTTGCTTTAAGGCTAAAAGTTTCCCTTGGACTAGTAGTATGATATGTGTTCTAGTTACTACTCAGTGCATTTCAGTAGGTAGTAGATACTTATAAGTTAAATAAGTAGTGAAAGTAGGACGTAGTTCACCACGGTATAGTATTAGTGCTAGAGTGGAAGTTAACTGTTCTTGTTCTTAAGTTGGCAATGTTCCTCATGCATGTATGTAGGTAGTTTTATTAGGTATTATAGAATTCAAGAAGAATCTCGGACAGAATTGAATGTAGTGTTAACGGCGAGTCCAGTCCAGTCAGTCCACTAAAGAAAATATTTATTGAAGACTGGCCGATGAGCTTCATTTAGTTCTAGTACCCATTTATTATTTCGTAGTTCTTTCCCAACCTTACTTAAGACCAGATCCAGCTAGACATTTGTCGATAAGAGTCACTCACATCAAAACCCATCACATCACATACAACCAGCAGAGGCATAAGACACAGCTAACTAAATAACTAAGCTTTCTTCCTCCAGTCGAAGTCGATCCAACTAACCCAGTAAATGCATAAAGTCACTGCACTACAAGACCATAAAAGCTCATACTTCATTTATTTACGCACCGTCGCCGTTAGAGAATAGAAAATCTAAAGATACATACATACAATGCGCTGCACTGACTGCCGTCTCTTTCAGATTAGTTCCCTGTCCTGTCTTCCTATGAGGCTGTTCACGATATGGCACTACATAACATAACCTACTACACAGTACTTTACCACTTTACCCACTAGTCTAATCGTAAGACCAAGCGGCAGAGAAAATACGTACTACGTATGTAAGTCCCGACAGAGCAGTGCAATGCGGTTTCGTTTGCTCCTCAACATACCAAACTAACCTAACCGGCACGATAAGACGGGAACCCTAAGAGTGTCACCCGAGGAGCTTTGAGTTTTCTCACCAGTAGTGTAATACTGCTAGTATTACCACAGCGAATCAAGCTTTGAGCAAAATACAGTGCAGTTTACAAAATCTTGATCATTATATATTTTACTTTCACCACAAACTTTCACCATAGTGTAAGTATGTATGTAATGCGCTTAACTATCCGATACGCATTTTCTCAAAAGGCAATATTAATTCTTTCTCCCCTAACTTTTTTTATGTAATCCGGTCTTTCTCATCCCCTATATGAATTTTATATTCTAGAAAGAAAGTTAATCTTTCCTAAAGTGATTTAGGTAAGAATTGGTGGTGGGTTCTGCAAAATTGCACATACTTATACCACTAATAAGTTAGATAATTAGCAATGGAAATTAATGAAGACAACTAAGATAGGTTTTACAAACGCTTGTAGTAAAGTAGCACATTCAATATGATGAAAGTGTAAATTGGTGAAAGTTATTTTTATTTTGAATATTTTTTGACCCTTACTGTAAGTAAGTAATGTTACTACATATATGGTAAAGTACTGTTACAGAGTAAGTATATCATAGGGAAACACACTGCCAATACCAACGAGACGGACGGAAGGAAACTTAAATGGATTTGGGGATGAACGCTCCATTAACTCGACTTTCCACTTAGCAAACGCTACCGTTTTGGAGTTTGCTTCAGAAACACTGGGTTGAATGGTGTACGTAAAAGATACATACAATGACACTTTGATACCTGATTCCTTCATTTTATTTTCCTGTACACATTCTACTATTATGCATACCATTTTCATTGTGCACTGTAACTAGTACTAAATGACTTCGGTTGGCTTAGGTCTCCACGCATCTACTGCTTTAGTATATTAGTATTGTACTTTTCTCTCGCCGCGCCGCTGAGAACGACAGATTTCATTATAAAAGCAGAAACCTACTTATGCCTGATTATACTAATGAGATAATCTTATTAGGCAGTAGGACAAGCCAAAGTTAAACCTAGGGAAAGAGAGAGACTAGGCCAAACCACAAATTACACTCTATTTATGTTATCTATATATAATGACACGACACAACACAACACAAAAGCTTTATTTTTCCAAGTCGATCGCGATGTGACGGTGCAGCCAAAGCTACGCCAAAGTTACGTATTATGTAAATATAATGAAAATTGGCAAAACTTGCAAGGCTGGAATGAGAAAAGGACGGAATAGTAAATTAGCTTGGCTAATAATAAATATGTGTAGCATTACTTACTACAGTAGTAGTTTAACTACCGGGTTTTGCTAATGTGGCGTTCCTTTGTCGGAGTGAATGAAATCCTGCTCAGCATGCACTTTTTAAGTAGCTACTCTGGCTTCATTATTATTATTAGCTAAATATAAGCCATTTAGTTATGCAAAACAGTGCCTACTACAGATACTCTACCCTGCCTACTACATTTTTGCGTACCTACATTAAAGATGCTAATTTTTTTGGCATTTCACCATCCAAAGGATGGTTAGTACCTAAAGTCTAATCATGGAATGGAATTTAAACCGAGAGAGCATTGATATGTTTACTAATCAGCTCACATCGTTACCATTTTACATAATATCTACTTTATCTGAAGTACGCACATCACTTAATCCATTCAATGATCTAATTTACCAACAGACTAAATATTTTAGAACAGGAAATCGCAATTAAGAATTTATCTATCTATATCTATACCTATAGGTAAGAAATTAGGAATTGTGTACAATTACAATAGACATCAAATAATCTCCTCCTCACCATCAATAAAATATAAATGATAATCTTATTCAGGTTGATACAATCTTTTTTAGTTGAGTTGTATATAATGTCTTTACATTTAAACTTTGAACACGTTCTACTACAGTGGAAAACTGATTCCACTGTAGTAGGAAAGGTAAACTAGAGTGTACATACCTAGTACGTACCTATTTCCTATATTATCTTATCGTAAGATCAGAAAACCGACCGTATGGCATTTTAGTATTTACTATGTTTAGTGTTAGTACTTTCACACTTTACTGATTCTCGTCAATCTTACGTACCTAATTGTATCTAAATCTAAAGAAGTGTACTATTAATAGCTGGTGAGTCACTGAAACTTTAGGCTTTACGCTTTCAAAGTTCTAGTGGTGTAGGTATTGAGTGGTTGCGAGTTCTGCGAATATCTAGGAAGAATATCATAGAAAGAAAGCATCCTAAGATCCTGTGTGCCAGTAGTTTAACCAAGTATATTTTAAAAGACATAACAGAGTTTAGAAAATAATTTTTGGTTAAGACTAAGACCTACATAGGAAAGCGCATCAGAAGAATAATGCACTGTAGAGGAGAGAACACCGACGTGCAACAGCGGTATATTTCTCTCTGAAATGGGAAGTGGCATCGATTCTTCGGGAGTCTATAGTTGCCTATATTTCCATCTTGTCTTTCAAATAACTTTTCCTTTATTGCCACTCGTGTCAATATTTATTTCATTATTTCTGTCCATTAAACTCATTGAATTGCGTAGAAAGCTATACAATGCTCAACAAATAAAGTCTAATGTCAGTGAAAGTGAAGGGAACGGGAAATTCCAAGATTGCGTGAGCAGGACGGGGAAAGTATAAAAGCGCGTGAGGAAATATGGTCCTGGGGAGGGGGAGGGTTTACTACTGTACTGAAATAAGGCACAAGGTACTACTATTTGGGTACTTCGCTTGAACGACAACGACATGATACAATTTCTGTATCCTAAGCGGATGAAATTACCTCTTTGGGATATTATGGAGGTAGTCCCAGTTTTAGTTTTACTCATGAAACAACTGCTATGTAATGTACATACCTAAATTCTGGATCCTTTACGGTAAAATAATGCTGCATTTGAAATCATGTCATAGCAGAAGCTCTTTTGGCTTTAGCTTTGGTCTAGCTTTCGCTTCCGTTGTCTGCATACAAAAGCTAACGATCTACTTCGGATGCTTTGTAGCGTCAGTTTTACTTCCACGTAGGTATATGTATGTAAGTAATGTATGTATGTCTAGGCAAAGTACCACGTAGTAGGTACTAGGTACCAATATTGTATTCAAACTCGTCGTCAGTTTTATGATATGATCTATAGATATACGTACTTACTTTATTTAGAATTTATACATTTTCATGTGAAATTGAAAGCACCTACTTATACCTTATACAATTTTTATCTTTTATTTTATTCCATCCACATTTCTTCAAAACTTGCAACAATCTACATAAGTTGGACGTATGAAGCAACCCGTTTAACCATATGATACGCTATGATGAGCTTATAAAGCAGCCAAAATAGCATGTGGAATAGTTTAGGTATTTATTTTATTGTATGAGGTTAGTTTTTAAAGGTACCCTATTATAGCTGTCATATACTATATGCTACCTAAAGTAATTCCTTTATGTTTCATTGGCCTGAATGAGTGCATTTATATTTCTTCTAACGTAAAACTATTGTTTCTTCTTCTCCCTAGAATATCAGGTATTTTAAATTCCAATAGTAATACTTAATGTAAATACTTTACAGAATTTCGTGTTACGAATTCACAGGTGTCTAAATAATTAACCCGCTAGCAATTACTAAAATGTTTTTGAGTCCCTTGTTTTTTGCTACAAAAGTGTTTCTAATAGAAAACTAGCAAAAGCCATATAGCAATGAGTTTGAAAACCGCACGACTGAACTACATAAGCACATTTGTTTCAGTTAAAACAACAAACAATTGTGATATGGGAATTGGACGATTAATTTCTTGTTTTCATTAGGCAGAGTGAAAGCTAACTTTCTCCAATACTGAAAAATGTTACCCTCCAGTACCTAACGCAAACTAAGCACAACTTAGTTACAAGTCCTTACAACAAATTAGCTAACTCATATATTATTTAGAAATAAAACTCATATACTTTTACGTGAAACACAGATACTGATAAGTTAACTATTTGTTAGTGAGGTAAGTCCATAGAAACTACTACTAATAGGTTGTAGAATCCAAACCACTATGCGTTATGGATACAAACAGTTCACTAGTAATAGTAATAATATGTTCAATGTTCAATGGAGTAATCTTTATTTTAGAATGTACTTTACTAATATACTAACCTCAGACTGGGCTTGGAATGTTGCTGGCGGCGGCGTAGGGAATTGAACAGATGCTGTGACATAGTTACTCACTCAACAAATTAAACTTTTATTTTTAATGTGGATAACTTTGTTTGTAGCGAAATAAGTTGAAACCAGTAAAGTAAAGTTTAAAAGTACTGTTATCTAGTGTGCTTTTGTGTCTGTGTCCTGAAGCTATTGTCAACAGTACCTATATCAGTGACACACATTTTCACAAAGCAAGAGAATTTTTCGTAGTTGTCCATATCATAAGTATGTTTATAGCACTAACTAAGCAAAGCAATGTAAATATAATTAACTCATTCAGAACATAATTTCTCACAATACAATGCAATGCAATGTTCAGATTACAGACTCCAGCAGCCTGCGCAATATGTTTAGTTTGTATTTTGAGTGGATATTCCGTTTATCACATAGGAAACTAACCTTCGTAATGTATTTATGTAAAGAATGTTATATACTTCGAATAATTATTAAGTAGCTGTAAAGCTACTTCATAAGAATACTGTCTTTCCGTCCGTATGTCCCTGTGTAAAATAACTGCTGTGTAGATATTTGTATTACGTTTAAAATGTTTCCAGGTTTATGGAATTTTAGCGAAAGTGCATTCAAAAATAGGATAACTCGGTGTAGATACGCTATCAGCACATTCTGTTGTGTTTCCTTCGCCGCTACTTTGTGATACCCATTCTGTTTTGCAATGGTTTATTATAAATTCTTAAAAGCTTTGATGCTTAAACGAGTCATTACACAGAGAATAATTATTATTGCTGTTTGCATGGTATACGTACTATGGGCCATCTAACTAAAAGTATAAAATAAAGTATAATGAATTCACATAGTAGTGGAAATTAAAAGTTTTTTATTTGCATTGTCTGGAATGAACTACTTTAGTTTGAAAAAAAATATCCCCCAGGAGGGCTATTTTCAGTGCTAATGCAATACTTAAATAAATCAACTTCCTAAGCTGGGTAATGGAAACGCTTTAATCTAAATGATAATTTCCAAGCTGACACTGACTCGAAAAACTGGGACTAAATAAACCATTCTTTATTATTTCATAGGGTGGAATTCAAGCGTTGGAGACAATGATGTACACCATCGACAAGATCAATGCTCAACCGGACTTCCTCCCTGGAATTACTATCGGAGCACACATCCTGGACGACTGTGACAAAGACACTTACGGCTTAGAACAGGCTGTCGATTTCATTAAAGGTAAGTGAATCAAAGAGTTATCTTAGAATGTGACACGCGATAGTGCTCTCCTATTATGTCTATGCGGGGTGACACAAAATCATTTCCGTGTACAATAAATGTATGTACTCTCAGTTATAACTTTCTTTTTTGAATGGAAAAAATGTGTAACAGTCAATGTATGTAGCTTGACAATGGTATCGTTATTTCACTTTGTATCAAGTGTCCAATTAATTTTGACAACATACATTATGTCAAGAGTTTACTGACTGTAACTGTTAATTTAAACAACTAAAATGCATTTCCTCAGTTTTTATCACTTTTTCAATGAAGGAGAAAGTTTTCTTTGTAATTCAAATTGTCTCCAATTGTACTAAGTATCTATAATAGTATTGCATTAACAACCTTTCATAATTTAAACTATCTGTAATTTGTATCGTTAGGATGTTACGAAGCTTAGTTAAAAATGTCAGCTATAGGTACATTTAAAAATATTTTTTAACAAAAAATTAGGTGAAAGTTTCCTCTGCTCTATTTATTGGATAGCATATCTATTCAGGGTTTTAGCTGTTTTGGAAGTAGGCTACTTTGGAAGAGGAAGGGTAGGATATTTTATGTCGCAGTAATATATGTATTTTAGTTGCATTCGAATGGAGACGGACATCGCGTGTCTTTTAGGTTATAGACTTTGGTTGTAAGTACCAGGATCACATCTTCCGTGTCACTTCCATGTGAAACTGAAACGTACTAAAATGAAATAAGTATTAGGTAGGTAATTTAATATGTGAGTTGAGATAGAGTCGCTTTTCGCGTAAATATATCTATGGCACTACTAGTTGCCTTGCAGTGAAAGTGTGAGAGTGAGGGGACAACGCATCCAATTCAATTCTTAGTGTAATATGTTAGCCTTCCCTTCACATGCCATCAGTCTACTTCATTTCACGATAAAAGTCATGAAAAATGTTAGTAGAGAATGATCCGTAAAACTAATACTCCAGAGCACTTACGATCTTCTCCCGTAAAATCTATATGCTGTCGTAAATTCAGTCACAGAGAAACTCTTTTGGTTTCAACCATCCGTGTGGAATGGAATTCATTCTTCCATTCCCTGTCCTTCCTGCCCTGTAGTTTATGTAGAATATAAAAGCATGTGCAACCTTTAGCACTGCACCTATGTATCTGGAGGAAACTAATCGTAAGTACTTTCGTAAGTTGAGAGCCCCCGTTTCCGTAACACTTCGTACTTTTATACTTTTATAATATTAATTAAATGCATCCTCCAAACGGATATTTAGGAAAAACAGAAACAGAACAGAGCCATAAAAATTTAAACTGTTTTTCCATATAAATTGAAGTATACTCAGCTTATGTTTAATATTAATATGTAACAAAGTTGTGTAATTCTTTTTATATTTCCGGTGATTCTTATTTGATTGTCATCATAATATACAGCGTATTTGTGTCATTATTATTATCTGCTCGTGTTGACCTACTTATTTACTTTACTATTTTCTGATGAGTAATTGCTAATTTTAGCGTTTAATGATGTCATTATTTTCTTCTTTAATTAAAAATCCAGTACCGAGAATATTGGACACATAGGCAATAGGAGAAACAATGACTGAGTTTTCTCGTGATATTCTCTTTATAAAGCTGAATTTTTCGCCTAAGCACAAGGTTTATCATCTAAGAACAATAAGTATTTAGCCCTTGCTACTCATTTTAATTGCAGTTTAGGACCGTACTTCGAGTTCGAAATTTTAATGAAATAAGAAACTTATGCTTAACAATTCTACTATACTACCGTACAACGAATCTGTAGTCACTTATTTGCATTGGAAAATATTCCTATACGATTAGAAAGCAATTGAAGTTATACTATTACATCTCGAGTATATAATGAAATAAAATATACTCACAATTAGCCAAGTAGTTTTATATAGGACTCTCTGGAGGACGAATTCTGTTAAACTTGTGTAATTATATTACAAACACAGTTGCACCTGTTTCTCACTACTTTTCTTATTTTAATAAATAAAGTTAAGTTCTAATAAGCTGTGATCATGGAAAAATAAAGCTGTTTTCTTGGTAAATTATATTGACGAAACAAGTTTTTTCGATCTTTCAAGTGAAAGCATGTAGGTAGCTAAGTAGATGCAGTATGTATATACCTATTAGGATCTGTTATTCCAATCAGGAGGATAAGAACAGTAACGCTACATACAGCAGGTGGTAGGTAATGTGTTTATATAAAAGGTATAAATCAGGCTAACTGTTAAAAGTACAGTAGTGCATATTAAAGTAAATATTGCACTTGAAGTCGATTTGGCTTGTCTTGGCATGGAGTTATAAACATCTTGGGAAATGGAGTAGGAATTAGTAGGTACATGTAGTATAGCATAACGTTATAGTGATCCATAGTTGTACACAGTACAGTAATTCTTATCTCGTCTAGAGTAAGCAAGTTGGGAAAACTCTGTAATGTTAATACGTGAGATGAGAGACTGAGAAAAAGTGGAATCGTCGAATGTCGAACTATAAGTCAAAAGTGTATGGGAATCCAAAGGCGTAAGAAATATGTAGGTCTAGTCTAGGTATGTAGGAGAGGGGAAAAGAAATACAATTTTTGGCGGACGAGAGAGCACGTTCATCTACTCTTTCACTCACACGGACTCTCATTCCTTGAAAATTCCCAATCACATTCGAAGTCAAAGTCTGCCCTGCTTTTCCTGTTATGCTACTCGTATATTACGTTATGTTATGCTTTGCTCAATTCTACTATGATATTAGTACTATGTTCTTGTTTGGCTGTCTATATAATATATTATTTTCTCTCGACTTCCTTCTAGATGTTTACTACTTGACTTGACTTCCCTTCCTTTGGCATTACACTTTCATGCTTTCACTGACTTTCATTCTTTCTATATATATATTGTGATGTTATATGTATTATTTTCTGTTCTGTTGTGTTTGCTTACATTGTACTGATTCAAGTGCACGTATATCTCTTGGGCTCCACAGCTACAGCTTTCCGGTCCGACTTTGCCCTTTGTTCTCTTCACGGGAATTTTTTCTACACATGTTATCTTTGCAGTAATTTTACACGTAGGAACACAGGTATACTTTCAACAAGAATGCTGATTACGCAAAGGAAAAGTATCTTTTTGCAGTGCTCTTCGAAATCTTAAGCTTCACATCTGATGGAATGTAAAAGGTAGGGAAAACTACTACATATAGAAGTAAACGCCCACTATACAGTACCCGGCATAAGTCACCCACCATACAAATTCCCATGTGTTAACTTTCACCATAATATTAATGGAATATGAC
>JAQFYC010004787.1:0-16098 GCA_034694165.1 Tomocerus mixtus | reverse complement strand
ATGTGGGGCGATGTGAGATTCGACTAATATTACCCTTCGCTGGTCATTTATAGTGGTTACTATACCAGTTTATTTATGACGGAAATTGGAAGCTTCTGTCCTGTACTGAATTGTACTATTGGATGTGCAAAACACATCACGCGATCAATTCAGTCCAGCCAAGTAAAAAGAAAACATATGGACAGTGACAAGACAGCCAGGGAAAGTGATACGATGAAGAGATAACCAAAATGACATTAAGTTTCTTCTGACACAGTCGTATGTCGCTTCAAGTGTGGATTTTAGTGACATTTTCGAAGCGATGCCAATTTTGTTTGTGACTGGTATTGGCATTGGCATAGCACAGAAATTTAATGTTTAATACTTCATCCAAGTTTATGCACATGTACAAATATACCAGTACATTAAGTAACAAATATTTGCAGTACATTAATTTAACTATGAGTAGATTTGCAACAAGAATTCAGCTATATATTTGTGCATAGAATATAATACAGTAAGATGCGCAACCAGTTTATCATTAAACTATGCTCCAATTATCAATGAAATGGTTGTTACTACATTATGTACAGATGTTACAGAAGACTTTCCCAATAGCTAGAATTATTTGCTACAGCTAGTAAATGCGGATTCAGTTTGTTGTTTATTAAAAATTGTTTGGAATTTTGAAACCTGTTTTTTATTAGAAAAGAATTATAGAACTGATTACAAAACTTCTAGAGGAATGTTATTATTTATGACAAGCCGACATTACAAATACAAACATAAAATTTTAATTTTAATGTATCTCGGCCCTTATTTACTCTACTTTTTGGATTAAATTGAAGAAAGTTGGAACTTTCTCCATTCCCTATATTATGGAGAAATTGAGCATTATCCTTAAGAGCTCGATTTTACTTGAAAGCGCACTAAACTCAAGGTTTTAGGGATTAAGGATATTTCTTTCAATAAACTGTATTGGTAATGCATTGTAGTGTTTAACTATGAAATACAATGACCACATAATTGTAAACCTTACTGTACGTGTCAAAAGTACATTTGTATTTGCGAAAAAGCATATGATAGCTATAAGGAAGCTACTATTAAATTCAACATTTAATCTATGTATATGAATGTATATGAACAGACAGAAGTAAGGGACAAAAACTAAATTCCCTTTTCATCGGGTTTTAATGTTGCCACCCGGAAATACTTTCCTCATAACGCTAACAAAGCCCAGACAATTGCTAATCTTGTCCGTAGTGTAAATAATGAAAGCTGTCCTGTCTTGTCTACCATGCGATTTCTATGGTTCGTTAATCTTATTTTACACACAAGAATTCACGTATATAATTTTCTGTTTTGTTGACTGACAATTTAGGTAAAGCTCAGTTCAGCACAGTTTTTTGGAATGAACACTATGTACACATAAGTATATAAGTACATGTTATAGTGTCTAAGAACTTTTGGAACAAAAAAAACCTTCTCTAAGGAGATGGTTACGGGTAAGTACGTCTGTAAGCAAAGAAGATAGATCAGCACACATAACATCGATCTTACTTTTGATTCAAAAGTCAAATAAAGTAAATAGGAAGGAATACCATAGCAGTAGAGGTCTATCTAATACATAAAGGAATGTTAGAATGTATATATGTACATATTACGACCTTTGGGAATAAAAGGGAGCTGCTGGAATGGAAACTCTTAAGTTTATCCACAACAAAATACGAAGAAAGTGAACTGACATCATGCGACGCGAACCCGAAGAGCGAATCCTTCATTTTGCCTCTTCCGGAGCTTTGCACTGCCATTCGGATTCACATTCACTTTGGGACTACTTATTCCTTCCAGGGAACTCATGCATTTAATTCATTCCTTCTTTGTATTTCCCCTCTAATGATATAAGTAACTATTACTTAAGGTTATAAGGTTAAACTTTCCAGTACTAAGCATAAGGATAAGTAATCATTCCAAAAATGAACAGGGTATAAAGGCAAATGTATAAAGGCATGTCATATCAAGCCAAAACAAGCCATTCTTTGCTGGTATAGTTATCTAGTCTAGTTCTAGTCCCTATACATACATTCGCATTTATATTATTGTATGTTTAGTATTGAATAAATAGGATGTAATACACAGAAGGGATGCATTAACAGCACAATGCAAAATAGAATGTTTGCACAACACAGCATAACTACAATAAATAAAATTCCCATTTCCCATTAGTTCTCAGGTACTTACTCCAGCCATTAAAAATTGAGTCCTCCCAAGGAACCACCTATACGGAAATGCTAAAATAATGTTTGCAATTACGTTTTTGCTGCTTGATTTTTATTGCAATTTAAATTTCAAACACCCTATGAGTATAATTACACTTGCCAAATTTTTGGAGCTGAAAACATAAATACTTGTGAGAAATAATTTGCAACACTTTTTAAGGATTATCTGCAATAAGGAATCTTGCAAAACGCCTTGAATATATCCTGAACCTCCATAACATGTAAACACAGAACATAAACATATACACAACGAAAGGCAACACCACATTAATTTGGAATACTAACCTACTGTTATTATTATTATTGTACAAAAGTTTTCTGGTTATATTATAATTGTAGTTAGTTTGCAGGTTTTGCTACAGAAAGATTTATATAAGAAAAAGATAACACAAGGTAAATCAAAACAAATACATCAGAACAGTACAAACAAGAACTAATAAAGGAAATAGGGATGAAAACGCCTTGAGGAAAGATACAGATAGCCTTCCTTTGTAATGTAAACATTTCCAACAGTCACTCATTAATTCAAAGTATACATTGAGAACATTAAGAGAACAAAGAAAACCAGTACAATAGAAACCCCGTGTACAGAATAACACGTGAATTGTAATGAAAGGATTAGAAAGACATGTAGAGCATGCATCCACTAATATTCTGCAAAATAAATAGCACATCGTAGATTAAAGCTATGGTAGTGTGGTATGGTACACTTGCTGTGAATTACATATATACTTATGTGCATACATACTACATACCAAATGGCATGTTAAATATAGGAGAAAGTATAAAAGACTAACTAGACCGTTGAAAATGTCTAGTAAGCACATCTAGACACAATGGGTGAAAGTTCCACATCCGTCCTTCGTGGTTAGGATTGGTTGCTTGAGGTGTACATTGAATGTAGTGAATGCTAACACAATTTTCCTTTTATAGCGTACATTAGCATACAGAGAGGGATTGGATTGAATGGGATGGCATTCTATTGCATGTCATGCAAGTATATTCATGTCGTAGGCTCATAGGAACAAATATTCGGCACTAGGAACCTAAAAAGCATCAATAATTTCATTCCTTTGTTCCAATTTTTATCTTTGTTAAAATCTTTGGGATTTTTAGCGAATAGAAGATTTACTTAAAAATGCTTAACAATCTTGGTAAAAATTTCCAACCTCAATTACATTTCTTTAAACAAAAGCAATGGCAAAACCTGTTTATGTCTGTAAAACGTGATTCCCAGTGTCTACGACACATATTAACTGATATATATGTACATATACAGTATACACCTACATTTTCCCATGGTACTATTGCAATTGCTGCCTAAAAGTCTACTTTCTCCTTTCCCACTCCACTAATAGAAAATACAATATCTCCCTTATACATTTGTTTCATCCACACTTCTTAGCTTGGCTTAGCATAAATATGGTGCGAATAGCATTGTTATACTTATTTATAGTAACCACTATAGTCTAGCACATATAATTTCAAAGTAAACCACAATAATGTGCCCCATAACATATACCTATATAGCATATCTACCTAGTATAAGGTAGTACAATAGTAAGGTATGCTCTTTTGCTAAGTAATAAGCTCAGATTCAGATTCGGTTGTCTGCCTGCCTTCCTTTCGTACCGGTCTCGGATGGTCTATGGAAATTGCAGAGTAGAGAAAATTGCAAACTGCTCTATATATGACGACCAGGTGTGAATAAGTGCTCTACTGTAGAACGAACGGTGCTAGTCAAAGCCAAGGGAAGGGATTTAGTCATGCAGCCTTTCTCAACTACTGAAATTCCAATGATTTATCACTGCAAATAGTGAAAACATAGAAAGCAGTGTAACGTGATATAGTACCTTGGAGGTGTACGGGTATTTCCTCATGCGTGAACTCGAGTGACAGAGTATAAAATATTTATTTCCTCTTGTCTATTCCATCCTTACATCAAATACTCACTTCTGAAAGTCAGGAATGCACCGCTGAATGCTACAGTGTTCTTATGGCTTATAAATATATCAAAAATACGCACTTCATCATCCACGTAGATTCATTTAATTAATAATATTGCAAATCTTTGCCTTCCTTTATGTATGTACACTTTATACAGAAAGGTTCGCAACTTGCAGATCATCGTACTTTCACCATTTCTTATTTTCACCACAATTATATACAAAAAGATCCATGCTAAATTAAAACAAATACTTTCCCTGTAATTAAACGTATTTTTTAAACTTATAGAGAATTACGGCCACATTGCAAGATATTTGGGTTCTAATTCGCACTGCAAGAAGCCTTCGTAATTGCTTGCATTTTTAATGGCACATTTAAGTATGCAGTTTGGTATTTATATAAAAAAATCTATTGACACGATGGAACTCACCCTAGAAGTGAAAGTTTAAATTATAAAGCTGTATCTCCCCGGTGAAAGCTGTTGTGGATTTCTTTTTGTAATAAAGACTTCTAGAGAAATATTGAAAATTTAAGACACTGTACAGTGGGTTTTATGTACATGTCTGAACTTCACTTGGTAGCGCGTTAGTAGTTTTCATATTGAAATTGTAATAAGTAATTTTGAGCCTCACTATAAAATACGTTTAGGTATAGCAACCAGAATGTGCATTATTAATATTCTGCTCATACACAATGTACTATTTATCTCTTGCTCGTGTTAATCCTCTACATCATCAGTGGGAGCAAGTAGAATGGAAACACTAATAACGAACTCTGCTGCCTAATTTCGCAGCGACGAAACTGAAGATATGGTTAGTACTGCTTCCTACTTAGCTTCTTCATTAAATAGCACTGCCTAGAAAATAAATCTCTAAAAACACATTGCATAAGCGCAGAAAGCATACTAATGAAACCATTAATACATACATAATAAATATTTCTAGTGCTAATTTACATTGCGTGTTGGCATGAACAGGGAAATGTAATTAGGGCATACTTATACGTGAATTATAATAGCATAGTTAATATAAACGTGGATAATTCAGTGACAGTGTGACAGTCAAAATATGTTATATCAGTACAAAAATAATTTTCTTAATGCATTACATGTAATTACATTTTTGGAGAAAGCATAATGTATTTATGTGAAGTATTGTAAAAAAGAGAAAGTGAAAGCAGAGAAAGAGAAACGAAAAAGAGAGACAGACAGATGAAAAGAAAGAAAAGAAAAAGTCGGGCAAAAACTAAAATGAGACAAGAATTGGGATAATATGGGTGTTTGCTTTGTAGGCAGTGTAGGCTAATGTTTAATGCAAGTAGTAGTACTCCAGATACTTGTAACATATGTAGTTAGGTACTCCACTACTTACATACTTACCTAAAAGCACATTAAGACTGTCTTGTACTTCATATTACATTGAATTAGAGACGAAGTACGTATACGTACCATTATCATACATGTACAGATAGTACAGTAATACAATGTACAATGCGAAATTATCTATTATGTATGTTATATTTAGAAGGAGGAGAAAAAAGTAGATAGTTAAAGGGAAAGTTAAAGTAAAGGAACTTCGCATTAGTAGTATGTACTAGAAGGTACTTAAAAGGAATTCTCAAGCTACACCAACGTCATACTTAAGATTATGAGGCTGGGCTAGAAAAGCCAAAACTTTCCCTACAAAGAGCTATACATAAACTACTACACTACATAGAAAGGGAAAGTAGAAAAGAAAACATTTCCGAGATGTTCGTTGGTCTTATCGAGCTTTGAAGTTAGTTTATGTCTTCCTATTACCCTCACCTTTCCTAATGTAATGTAATCTAATCCAAAATAACGAAACGTAAAGCAACCTATTATAGCTAACCTACTAGGTGCACATTTATCCATTTCCATCTCAGAATTGGGAAAGCAAATGGAGTTGTAGAACATGAAAGCCCATATAGTATTCTCTTTGACATACAGTGGGGCAGTAAAATATATGGACATAAATATAGAATTTAATACTCTTAGCTTTTTCAATTAATTAATTTCATGTAAAATGTTTTAATTTAATCTAATTCATCATTGTATTGTGTTCTTAATTATCATTTATGTTTTAATTTGGATTTGATGGCAAAATTACACTGAAAATAGATGCACGAACACAAAAAATAAACTTTCAGGGTGATATGGACATCCTGAAAGACATGCATTAACAAGACTTCACTAGATGTAGGTATTTACTAAGTAACTTTTAATGGAACAGTTAAAATATGAAAAAAAGTATTAAAAGTGTGAAAATTCATGTATTATTATAAAGATACAGAACTTTGTGTTTATGATGACAAAAACAGTTAAAGTGAAAACAATATAATTAATGCATCGTTTTAAAAACACAGCGTTTTGTTTTGAAAATATTTTATTTTGAAAATTAACATGGAAAGTATATACGTACATTCTCCTATTCCCTTGTTTTCTTATCCCTCTGTATTTAAAGAAACAACAACCATAGTATTTTACGTACCACCTATATAAAGTAAATCCATTAACTTCTTTTAAGGTACTACCTAGATTACAAAGGTAAGTTAAGTTCCTATTCCGTAAAATAAACTTATAGTCTTCATCTACTCCTGTATATATTCATAGAACACTGCACAATACAGTATTATGAAGCGGACACAGAGGAACTTCAACCAAATTTAACCTAGTCTAGCGTAACGTAACCTCTTATCTTGAACAATACTACTTACTTATGGTACCATTGTAGTTACGCTGCCCCGTAAGATAGTAGCATTCCATAACAGACTTCCCATAAAATACAATGCTAACCTATCACTATAATATCACTAACCCATCGACTCCTAACCCAACCTCTCAGGACAAAATCCACTATTTATTCTCAGATTTGTTGCTTTCCTATTCTATTCTGTTCTGTTGCATTTAATCCTTTTCGTCCACTGCACTGTCTATTGTAGTACTAGTACTGTCTGGATCTGGAACATTGAAACGAAGTAACCTTAAGGTACTTTCTCTTTCTATCTTTATTATTCTATTTACACTACTTTCTATTTACAGGAAAAAATGATGGAAATGTATAAAGTCTAAATGCAATCTCTTTGTAGATCTTATGGGCTCCTTATATGTAGTTATTTTAGCCAAAAATACTTGTAATTCCTTAAATTATTAACTTGTGTACTGACTGTGTGCGTATTTCCAGTCTTTATGCTTATCTTTATGACCAGGAAAATACAAAACATCGTGTTTATACTAAAAGATACAACATCGCAGAATATTAGCACATGCCAACATATGTAACGTATAATTATGGCAATTTATTTCGCCGAATCTACTATCTTTGTAACACAACATGCACGTTGCATGTAGGTAATGTGCACTTATTTCTGCTCTGTATACAAACATTTTGGCCACTGCAATGCAAGTATTTATTAATGAGAGAGCTTATTTAGTGAAAGCATTTACGTAAGTATAACAAAGTAACACAAAATGCTATATAACTTTTATGTATAGAATTACATAACAATATACATTTATGTTGTCAGCATGAAATTAAATGATAAAAATAGAAAGTCTATAGAAAATTGAAAATAAACATTATACAGAAGTTCTGAAAGCAAAAAGCTATAGAAAGTTATTTTATTTTGATAGCATAGCGCAGTGTATTTGAAGCATATTAAGAAGTAACAGCAATAGAATTGATGCCTTGCGATATGCCCCAATCAAATTGAAGAATTACAGATACAGAAAAAGATAAATTCCACGACAAGGCTGCCTAATTCCGTTTACATTTCTATAGCATTCATTTATTCTGAGAAAAGATAGATAAATATACGGAGAAAGCAGTGAAAGCTTCTATAGTCTATTCATATAAAGTAGATATTTGGATTAGGCTCGGACATGAACATTTATTATATGTTTCCCTACACACTACTTGTATAGAAAAGAAAAGTAAACTAAAGCAATGCGACGTAAAATGTGAAAGTATAAAATAAAATGTGGATGTTAGATAGATGGACTGGGTGAGGATTGTGTATCTGGATCCAAAGTTATCCCAGTCTGACTTCTGACTCTGATGGGAATGTGATGTGCTTTAGGACAAGAAAAGTCAAAATATTGACCTGCTGGTTGCTCTCTTACTCTTAGGCCAGTCATCTAGTCAAAGTCAAACGAATTCAACAGTGCCTTCTCATATAGTATACATATCTGTAGTAAAATGCAAAGTAAAACTACCTAAAGGCTATTTCTATCTTTACACGTCCATGTACGTGTAACTGTAAATACTAAATACATACATACATGCATTTTACAAACTATACGCATACTACACAAACTAATACAATGTGCATATATGAATATAAATAGACATTTGTAATGTAAAAAGTATTACAGTGTCTTTCAAATATATATTAGCATTGTTTGAATACCTAGCTTGTATATCTAAAACATACAGATATGCTAGCGCATTAATTTAGTATCAAGCTTTCGGTCATATGAAAGTTTAACTAAACGTTATTCAGAGCCTTGATAACTTGCGGCCTAGAAAACATCAAGACATCGCTTCCCCTTACAGAAATGTAGTTCAATTACTAATAATTGAGCACTGTGTTAGCAATTTGCACATAATTTGAGTATGAAACCCAAATATGTAGTAAAATAACGATGATATATGTAGGTAGTGCAAAATATTGGGCTATGAACTACCCATGCTTTTAATCACGTCCGCCTGAAATGTTAAGGCACTTAGGATTTGGTAAATTTTAATAGTTATTCATTGAAATGAAAATTATTTAAAAATTCTTGCTATAAAGTAAGAATAACATTAAAATGGGGAAAGAATGGAGAAAGAGAGAATGTTGCCGATATTTGAAGTCTTCTGTATATTAAAAAGATAAGGTACATACATACATAGTCTGTTTGAGCTAAAAAGAAGGCCTTGGAGTAGCATGCAATTTTCTGTTCTGTTTTGAGAGTACACTTAGGAACTGAGTGAGTGAATATAAGTACGTTGCCTGTACTTTCCCCAGTTCGGCATGGTTATGTTGTGCTGTGTGTAGTGATAGTCTTGTCTCCAGTGTAAGTACGTTCCAGGCATGGAAACTCCCATCCTGGTCTGGCCTAGTCTGGCCTAGACAAGACAGACAAAACCAAGCCAAGGCACAGCAAACCAAGTTGAGGGAAGTCACAGCACATCAGCGCACAGCCGAGCCTACAGCCTACGTACCTTTACATTTACTACAAACCAAGCCAAGGAATAGTAAAACTCGGGAGCTCTGTAAAACTAGGACTCTCTTGTGGAAGAGCCGAACATGTATTGCATTGACTTCAAGTTTAGTCAAGTGAACTGGTGAACTGAACTCATTCTCATTTCAGTGGGGGCACAGGCTCAGCGAGGCTGGAGAGGAAGCATGTATTTAGTATTTAACTATGTTCCTACATATATAAATGATTTCTTACTGATTGTGCACAACCTTCTAGGAAAATAGTCACTAGAATCACTAAAGCTAGTAGGAGAAAGTAAAAAAGTGCTGAAAAAGAGAAAGTTACTCTTTAATACTCTAGTTCAACCCAAGCTTCCAGTAGAGAAATTTCTTTTCACACTTCAATTGCCAGTTTAACAGAATTCACTGACACATACAAAAGCTAACCAAACCAATTGAAGGCAAACGTGCGTCTTGCATGAAAATTTTACTCATTTCCGAACTCCCGATCACGAGGAGCAAATACAAAGAGAAAGAGAAAAAGAATGTGTAATAGCTACCAAAGAGAAAGAAAGTAACAACAATTGGAAAGAAATTCAGATATTTGCACAAATTGTGGAAGAAAAAGCCGACATTTTCATAAGCTTGTGTGGAGTGCCTGTTTTTGTCTTTCATTTTACTTTTAAATGTTGAATGTGTAAATGGCAAAATTGCATGGAGGATGCAATTGCATTAAAAGTGTTAAATTTAAATTCTCCGAGCCTGGCCTGGAGTCTGGATCTTCTTTTTATGTATTTACTACTACACTCGTAGGATAGAATTGAAATTGGAATGTTGCTCAAGTTCAGTTCAATGCGTACACTTTAAATTGATTTCAATTTCAACTAGTCTTGTCAGCCGGCTTCCGCTAAACCATAAACCGAACTTTCAACTTCCATCCACTTCATACAATATACATCTCTCCTGACTAGAAAATATGTAGACACTCTTCCTCCAGAATATAAATCAGCGTTTTCTATTTTAAACGAAGGAGAAAGTTGGGGAAAGGAGAGAAGTGCGAAAATTATCAGAAGGACACAGTTTTCACTTTCACAACCAGTCAAGACGTTTCTTTTTCCGTGTTTGTTGAGACGAATGGGTGAGAGCGAAGCGGACGATGAGGGTACGGGAATGTCCACTTCTCAAATTAATCTGGAGGAAGCCCCCATAATAAAAGGTAGGAAAATTACAATTTCATCATTCTATGTATTTTATTTAATTAATACATTAATGTTGTTGCATCGTACTAATTTTTTAAGGAAAAACTCCAATAGTATCTGTAGACAATATTTGTATTTGAAAAATTCTTTAAGATGAAAATCAATTGTTCGCTTTCAATCTTGTACTATTTTAATACATGTTTTACATATTTTAATTCATCTACGAACTTATAAACTATTTGTACATATACTTATTATTGGAAGTTATATTATATTATTACGTGTTGCGCTTACTACTTGGACACATCTTTTAAAAAGCTCCGAAACTTGTGTAACAACGGTCATTGCATTTACAGTGACAACAATTTTTGGTACATAAATAATAAATTAAAGTCTATATTAGATTATATAAGAATCAGATCACATTCTAGCACATTTTTATTAGTTGAGTGGGATAAGATAGAATTTTTCCTTATCTGCAAATAGAAAATATACTATGATTAGATTTGGAAATGAATTTCTGGTACAGATAGCAGAGAAATAGAAGAAGCGTAATATGCAAGCACTTAGATGGTTTATAGGTTTATATAAACAGTGCATTTTGGAAAGTAATTAGGGAAGTTGAGTTGTATTACTTTTTAAACGACTCGAGGATTCATAAATGTCATGCCAATATAAATTCGGAGGAACAAAAGTAGCTACGCTGCGTAAAAATACATAAGTTGATTGGTTTTTGGATACATTCTAATAATGTTACGTGAGCTTGAGCAATTTTGGGTATTAAAAATATGTCAACCTGAGAAAATAAGCTTTCCTATGTTTAACTAATAACTAAAAGCATTTATATTTGAATCCTAAGGTAGCGAATACTGTGAGACAATAGAAACGGTACCACCGATTATCCTGGAAGCCCCATATCCATATAATATATTTAATGGAAAGAACAAACCATTCAAAGGTATGTCACGTAAATTACTCAGCCATTTCCTTGTTCCCCTTACATTTCTTAACCGGAACGGTTATTATTCCACCTTTATAGTGTCATATCCCTTGCATGTAACTAAATCGCTGTTTTGTGTATTTTATTTTGTCGGAATTGCGTGCCGGGACATAGCTAGTGTTAATTTTGTTCCCCGTTTGCTTGTTGCGTAATGTACGTAGTATATGAATGTATGCGCCCAGTCATTCAAGTTACACTTCCAATTTTCTCATTTCAGGGTCATTCCAAGACAAGCTGAGGGCTCTGAGGAAAACTGAACGAGTTTTTGTAAAGAAAGCATCCAAGCCATTTATCAGTGAGTTTCCTGTGTTCATTTCCTACGATTTGTTTGCTAATTAAGATAAATTGATAACACTGTGAAGTACGCCTATAAAAATCTTGCTGTGATAAGTATAGAATATCAAATCAGGATACACACAGGGTAGCTCATTACCATTTTCCACTTCTAGTATTTAAGAGAAACTAAAAAAGCCCAGAAAATTTGACAAACGTGTTCCAAATTGATAACGAAACAATTTGATCAAAATTAGTTAAGGGGCGGGTTATGTCAATTGATGGAGTTCATAAAATTATACCCGGTTTTTCAACTTTCTTCATTTTTCGACTCTAATTTCAAACCAGATTTTTCATTCTTAACATTTCAACAAATTAAATAATTTCATTTTCAAAGATTTTGTGAAAATAGACATCATTTTCCCGGAATTTGATAACATTGACCATTTTCATCAGAATAAATGCAAAACATTGGTCAGTTGACTTTTATTAAACCGGTGGAATAAATAAATCATGCATCGAAGTATGCAGAATGCATACCAGCGGGACAAAATGGTTATGATCCACCCTGTACTGTATAGTATCTTTGTGAGTGCAAAGAAAGTAGTTTACTTTTAATGTTGATTTACGGACGTGATAATTGGCAGTATAAATGTTTTAACGCTTTTGTTTGTTGGTTTACTTTTAGAGTACATTGACGACAGCAGCCAATTCGAAATACTCAATTATTTGGGGCAGCCCATTTTTTTCGCAATCGATACAACTGATGCCTGGACCAGTATCATCATGGAAGGAGTAAAACCGTTTAATGTAATGATAATTGACGATGCTTTTGAAGAAATGTTCAAAATCGATGGGCAGCCAGGTTTCACTAGGTTTCAAGGAGTACGGGTAAACTAGAATTTTTGTAGTCTTTAAACCTAACCAAAAACCTATCCTGTAAACTTTCTCTTCAGTCAAGTCAAGTCAAATCAAGACAAATCAATGTAATAACAATAATATAAACATATTATTACCATTAACCAATCATAAAGCTTTATTTTAACTGGAAATTTCATATTATATAGTTCAAATATCAAGCTCTGCTTCATTACTTAAACATTTCCATTTTGCAGCCCTTTGCTCCGACTTTGCGTGCTTATGATAGTTTTTCTTGCATGAAATATTAATGAGAAAGGGCAAACTCTATTTGACAGAGCTGTATATGGCTTGTGCTTGCGTATACATATATAAAGTAGGATTTCTCCCTGCATTATTTATATAATTGAAAGTGATTTCGCTTATTTGCCTTATTTGGTTTTCCGTACAGACAGTCAACGTCAACCACAATGGAAAACTCGTGGGCAAAATCATCCAGGAGGATATGTTCTGTTCATTCACTCCAACCTACATTGTTCAAGGAGCTAACGGAATCCAGATACTAAAGATAGTAGGTCCTGAAAATGCCAATAGTATTGGTATGCCACCGAACCCGACATTTGAAATTTATCTCATGGACGAAACTAGTTTCGTAGGTAGAATAACGAAACAGTGCCTCGTATTTGGCAACGGTACAGACCTAACAACGGAGGAGACTTATATAATACATTTTCACCCAGAAATGGATCTTAAAACAAAGAGTCTACTCCTAGCTACGGTTTTCATGCTGGTGAGTCCACATCCTTCTAAGCAATTCCCAATTTACTATTATAAGAACAACGAGGAAGCTAGGTAAGGTACTACAAAAGTACCTTTAAGATGTTTCTCTTACGCCTACAATATTGTTATTATCTACGTTTTCTCGAAATGCGTTCTACTTAAATGTATAGTAGGGACTTCTCCAGTTTATAGCTACATGATGATATCTTGCTGTGTGAATAATCTTATTTTACTCATTTTGCTATAAACCGTAACTCATGTTAAAATATTTACTCAAACACACAATAAATATGAAATAGTGTATAAAAAGATGCAATATGTCTTAAGCCAACGGTTCGTTCACTTGGCTTTGCTAGAAACATCTTTTATTTTTTAATAAAAAATTAATCCAGCTGGAAATCCGGAATAAAAGCGTTTGCAGATTTTAAGGATACAAAATAAAGTTTGCTTTTTTCAGGCATATTTGTAAAAGTTGTAGAATCAAAATTATAAGCAGGTAGCTTGTGATATGTAAGTATACATAAATACAGATACAGCACATGAAACAATTAAAATTAAAAAAGAACTGTATCCACTTTGGGACCTTAATTAACATCAATTAGCAACAAAAGGCGTGACAAAATATAGATTCAGTTCAGAAATACCTACAGGGATCCCTGTGCCATTGATATACATTTAAAGACATATGAATTCGTAGTTAAGTACTACTATTACATTAGTGGTTACTTTGATTATTTATCTTTCTTCCAAATGTGTGCTTATTACATGATATTATTTTTCTTTTTAGGATTTTCAATTCTTTCATAAAGCCGTGGCTGGAGGGATCACAACATCCTGCTGGGTCTGGTTCAGTGCACTTTTCTTTACCCTTGTTATAATCGTCCTTATAGGGATTTACTTGATTAAAGCTCTTCATGTGGGCTCCTAGCTCACGAATTAAACAAAATACAATAGTAGCTCAGTTATTTTATACCTTTAAATATCGCTCGTGGTTCTACATACAATGAGGTTGTGTATATGTATTTTTAATCGTAAGCAAGCCAGACATAGCGACAAAATGACATAAAAGTATAATAGGGGTGGTTGGGTATCTATCCAGTATGTAATAAGTAGTTACCGTTAGTTTTAGCAGTATAAATATGCCCTCGCCTCGTATCAAGTATTCCTATATTTTCTGTAACCATAAAATACTGAAATCAGAATGAAGCCATGTGCGAAAGATGCTGCAGAAAACCTTTATGATTGAAAAGAATGATTGTGTATTGTAAGTATTGTGTAAAACTAACTATTTATAAATTCAAGAAGTAATAATAATAATAATGATATCAAATTTTGGTCCTTCTATAATATAAAGCTCAAAGACACGATATAATATTAGATATGTAGCTAATTCCGCCTCTGTACAATATTCCTATATACCTACTACTGCATTAGTAGGTATTGTAAAGCTTGTACCTAAAATAGGAAACAAGATCTCTCGATTTCATGGTATTACTATAGTGTAAACATTAACCTTATAAAAGTATGATCTGTACTAATGACTAAATATTATGTAACTCCCAATAATATCTAAATGTGATGTAAAGTATTGTCCTGTTCTTTCATTGCAACGATATAAAAATTATACTGAATATGATATATTAACGAAATAAACCTTTTCTCATTATAATTGCCAATTATCACCACTGTGACTAATTGAGCTCTTCGAATATCAACTAATTACATACACACTTCCATATATTTGTAGTAGTACTCGTAATGTAGTTGGGAAACATAATTATCTATATCTACTACAGTATTTAGCAGTTATTGGGGTCACTGCTGCAATTTGGATGATTAATGACCTTGTTTAAAGGTAGGCACACAATAAATACTAAATAATCTAATATCCCTTGCATACTTATACATGTTTATCATTAAACAGTCAGGAATGCGAAAGTGGGCTTTAATTTGTGACATAAAAATTCACTAGTGTGTATTAGTGAAAGTTGTTGTTGAGCTTCTATACGTAATTGCATAATGTACTAGATTAAATCCATTCATCTATCTAAAGCTGCAGCAATTATTTCAAGTCTATTGTAGGCTTATTATATTTTAATTAGTATTTAGTTTGTTTATGATATCATTTATGCTTATTTATGCATGATTTATGCATGATGCAGTTCAGCAACTCGATCGCATCGCTTCTTTATACAGATACAGGCACCTTCAATCGAATCCAGCTTTCATAATAATTTGCACAACATATGAGAAGGAATCAGTAGCAAAAATCTTAAACCTTAGATAGTATTATTTACTTATTTACTTATGATTCATTTCCTATCGGCTGAGCCAATTTCAGCTGATTCAATTTAGTCGATGTAGTGTACCAGGCAATTACATTATGCACTATACTGAATGGAAGCCGCATTTAAACACTTCTTTGGCAATACTCACAAAACGAATTTATTTACAAATGATAAAATACAACCATCGAAAATACCCAAAAGATAAATCAACCAACATAATATTAAATTTAACATCATTCATCCCGACAACAATGACTTGATTCCATAGTCTATTCAGTCTAGCATAGTAAAATATA
>JAQFYC010004786.1:0-16100 GCA_034694165.1 Tomocerus mixtus | reverse complement strand
GATTAAGTTTGGATTCATATGCAGGCAATGTAAAGTATGCATGCTAAGTAAATCTACGTATTAAGTAACGATAAGTACGCGATCGTAATTAATTACAAATGTTTCATTTGCAGATACCTTAAATGTCAAACCATATCAAACTAAAATCAAAACTATTTAGTTGAACTGGGACAGGATTAAAATTTCAAGCCAAAACTAGCTATACTTTAAGTATGTGCTTATGTGTCATTCCTGGCAAAATTTGAGCCCAGTAAGTTGTGCCTAGTCATATATATTTTAAGTGCTTAATTAAAGTTTATGAAGAATTATTTTGTTTGTGAGTGATAGTTAACATTACTTATTAGTTATTACAATAAGAAATATGTATGTATAGCATTAACAGAAATTATTAGTTTGTCTAAAGTTTTTGGGTTTGTGGGTGTATTGCCAAATGGATTAGTAAAATTGCTATTTAATATTGTAGGAATAATGCAGATGTAGGATGTAGTGAGAACAAATGGCAACTGAAATGTTCGTATAGCAATGTACAGGAATTATGTTATGTAAAGTGCACGGTAATAATAATTCTATTAAAGTAAAATTGTTTTAAAACTTAGGTGATGCTGTCCGTACTTATTTATGTATCAACATTGAGTAAGTTCATTCAAGTCATAGCAGTAGGATACTTATTATAGTAAGAAGCTATAATAATGACTGACGGTGACGGTAAATTGGTTTTATATATATTATCGCTTACTTCATCCAAATCTAAAGGTATTTAGAGTAAAGTGAGAATGAGGGAGTTGAGTTGACGACTAACACGGCATGGGGTTTGAAAATTGTTCTGGACCTCCTGGGTCGCCCTACCTAACTAACCACATAATATAATTTCAACATTTCAAGCCTCTGCCTCTTGAGTAAACAGCTAGGAGATCTAATGACCGAAATTAGAGGCAAGTCTCTCTTTCCCTGTCTTCTCCTGTCAATTTAAAACAACACAAATCCTTTGCGTGTATCTACTAAATCACAACACAATAACTTTAAATGCATAATATTATTATATCCATGTCCATAAGTACACTACATGTAAGTAAATAGTAAGTATCGATAAACCAAAAAGGCTCCAGTATCAAAACATCATTTCTAATGCTACAGAAACTAATACATGTACTGTCCTGCATGCAAGATCACCTTTGTTAACAACGCAGGTGGTAATTTTTGTAAATTATTTAACTTTCAATCATTTCTGTAAAAAAATTATCAAAGGACCATAGTAGCTATTGGAAATGGGATCAAATGTTTACATACGTAAAGGAGAATGATTTTCGGAAGTGTGCACTAAATACATATGCACACTTTTATTCCAAATTTTAAACGAGCTATAATTAACAAATGATGATTAAGTATACTGTATACTTGAATAAGGAACTAAAGGAATGTCAGGAAACCTATAAATGTTACTATTTTCTATTTAATTAATTAAGCAATCTGTTTTAACCACCATTAAAATATTTCAAATGCATTTCAAACTCATTTCATACTTTTCATACCAACATTTAAAATGTATCACACCATTGGACAAGACACCTTTCTCTAAAATTATGGTTTTAAGATGTCCTATGCTAAAAATGTTTGTTCTTGCAATTTTTCTAATAAATCTCAAAAGAAATTCAGAATTTGTGCTAAATTAACCTTTTAAAATAAACCTCGGCTTAAAAAATGAATAATATAATATTGAAAATATTTTCTTTACCCTTTGTTTTTTACTTATAATAAATAATGTAATCCAAGATACAAATCTTATGATCTTGCTCGTAAGTATAATCTAAGGATTCTTTCGTCACGTCTGCAGCTACCTCACAGTCACGATGTAAAAGAATACAATTGAAATTTAATGGAGAGTTTTAGAGTCAAATGATAGAGATTATAGCTTTTGAATTCAAAGCTAGATCAGAAATCAGAACCAGTTAGATTATTACAGTCATTACATTACACAGAGCACACATTGAATTAAAGTGAAGCACGAGAAGATAGATTGAAACGATGTAAATTGGAGCAAAGGCGATCTCCGTTTCGTATAAGGTCCACGTACACATTACAGTAAATGGTAAATGGTAAATATCGTGCATATTTGTAAAATGTTTATTTATTCATCGAGGATCATTGTTTATTCGTGTGTAATCTTAAATCTTATGTAGTTATTTACCTTTAAATTAGTTTTCTGAATATTTACTCTGCATACTATGTAGGCAACCGATCTTTACAACTTTCTTTCAAATAGCGCTTTATAGATTTACATTCTTTACAGAAAAGTTAAGATACAATATTTTGTAACAAGGAATATTCTATAAAGAGAAATAAATAAAAGTTAGGTACAGAATTGCATTTAGTATCTTTAGCTTATTGTTGGCGAATAGCTTGGATATATCGGTACATAAAGACAATATTCACTACGTAGTTCCTCATGCATATTTCTATTGTGTATTACTATTACATACACACAATGATACACAGATTATGTAAGTTGTTGTATAAAATATGTGTAGTATTGCTTTTGTCTTCCTTTCGTTTGGCTTTAGCTCTTGTCTCTCAGCTCTGTCTGAGACTGGAGTGGAATGGAAGCAATTTATTTCAATGTGATATCTACGTGATAAAATTTTCGGTCATTTTCCCACGCAATTTGCTCGTGATTGTGATTGAGCTGGCTGATGTGATGTGAGTTTAGCTCACTCAGATTCAGATTCACTTTAACACAAGACAGCAATACTCTTACATACACAATATGCTACTTTAAGAATGAACTACTGAAAATTTTATGTATAACATATATAAGTAGTAGTAATTGTAATTCATGTTATATTATATTATTATATAGATTGAGACTTGCTTTGATATGATATGGCTATAATAGTTGTATGAACTATAGTTGCTTGTCTAGAAGTATGAAATATAGTAAGTAAATAATATGAAGATAATTTTTTCCTTTCACGTTCCTTCGTTTCTACTAAAGTCAGTTCAGAAGTAAAAGACTTGAGATTGCAATTGTACTTTACGCACAGCATTATGTACCGGCTTCCCTTAATGTCCGAGGATGTATGGTTCTACATGACAAGATAAGTCTAAATTGCCAGAACATTGTGTAGCGTAATAAAAACATAACAAATATATTTATACCAGCTCATAGAGTATGTGAAACCATAATGAAACCGTCAAATACATTTAGTAACTACTACATACCTTTTACTTACTTAATGTACAAACAAATAGAACAGACAAAAGAAATCTGGACTATTGATGCTATGTAGCCTTATTACTTTTTTTGCTATCAAGTTTGTCACTAATTATATAAGTACTATGTAAACTAGAAACTCAACCTCTCAATTAGCATGCTTATACGTATACCATGCATTCCTACAGATTTTGATACTTGAATCATTTAACATTTTTGTATTCACACAATCACACAATTCAACTTTCACATTTTTGACTTATATTCACCCTGTAGATATTGTTTTTTAAGCAATTTTTTTAAATTATTATAAAAACTGGAGGTAGGTAAAAGATAAATAGAGTAAATATTAATTTTTATGGATTTCTGTAAAAAGACTTATTTAAGGAGCATTTTTTTAGTAATTTCCGATAGTATAGTATCCAGAATCCAGATATCTAGGTATTAGTGAATTCTAATTGGATAAAAGTATGCATAGAATTTTATCTACAGAATTTGCCAAAACCTTTGCACAAAAATTTAAGCTCGTGCAATTTTTGCAGTAGTAATATATTTCACTACAGATAGAGTAAATTTTGCTGCTGCCAATATACAGAGGATAGATAAATTAATTTTTAGAGATGTGAAATGATCTTCTAAAGAAGAGTAAAAGTTTCCTGCTTATTATAGTAAGCGTATATGTGTAGTATAGTATGTAAATAGTAGATGTTAGTTTCCTACCTGCAGAATTCGTCGAGGAAATGGAAGTAGGCGGTGAGAATTTGAGGGTAAAGCCGGTGTTGTTTGTAGTGTACTCGGGAGTGGACTTCCGTCTCGTCAGGTCGGCCAGTTCTGGGAAAAATGTTCGAGGGCCTAATGTAAGTCCACGGAATTGGTGCTGTTGTCCTAAAGACAATATTCAGACACTCAATCAGTCAATTATCTCCTAAATACGAAGCATCTTCCATTCATTTCTGTTTATTATTTTGATCTCCATCTCCCCCTTGAAATTCTACCTTGTTAATACCTTTAGCTGGAGCTAAACACACCTTAGTTAGGTTAATTGCTTAAAAACAAATTGTAAATATTATTACCAATTAATATCTAAATATTACCTACTTAATCAACTATAGATATTATCCCTAATACTATATATAGTATACCTAAGTAAAAATCTAAGACAAGATGGAATATGTATTTAGTACAAGTGCCAAATCGACTACATAAAGTAGAGACAAGATTAAGACAATTTTATTTAACTGCTAAATCGGCAAAGAAACTTTTATGCATACTTATTGGGATTGGCATGTCTGGAATTTGCATATACGATCTTGTGTTAGCTAGTTTTGGCATGTACGCTTCGAAATACAGATAAAATATTTTCATCCCAAAAACGAATACAAGCAATTGGCAAATAATTTGCATACACTTTGTCATTTACGTATTAACTAGAGACTACAGATAGATTCATCATTCAGTTCCTTATAACAATTAGCAACAAAAGGTGAAATTGTATCACAAGCCATACTATTTCTATACTTACAGATATTTGAAAAAGTTTAGGAAAAGTCATTTTATCGAGAATACATATTTAGTATCAGGCGAAGTAAAAGCTCTTTGAAATATAGGAATAGATAAATCTAGGTAGGGAAGGAGTTTAGCTTAGTTTAGTGTGGATTGTAATGTTGGCAATTCAAATAGCAAGGTTCACTGACTTGAACCGAGTTTTCACGTGAAATCCGGCATAAAAAGGGGGATTTTAAGCCGTGAAGTGCTCGTAGCGTAGCGTAACAATGTGGCTTTTGGGAAAACAACAAAAAAGGCGACAGATGAGCAACTTGCTTCGTTTATAATATTATCTATCATCCTTCTCTATTACAAATCTACCTATCCATACACCTTAATACTTAACATACGTAAACTTATCTCTCTCTATACAGAATTTTCTTCCAAAATCTTCCTGTAGGTACTTACAATATAAAACAGGTAGATAAATGCATTGCACATAGTTAAGAATCGTACTGCTAAGCATTTACAAAGTACTTTGCACAATACATATATTTTGTTGGTACATAAATATATACTTGCTATTGCTATTACAATGTATTTGTACCTATAAGTGTGTTAATATTTACCTATTTAAATGCAAAATGTAGTACTTTGAATATACGGACTTATAGCTTTTAGTAAAATTTGATACTAGTCATTGCATGAACATTTATAAGCATTTAATAAATTATAAGCATGTAAATTAACTATTTATCCTTTCTTTATGCGTCTAGTTTTTAAGTATATTAAGCAGCAGTATGTATTACACAGTAGCAATGGGTCTATTCAATCATACTTAACAGTGTTTTATAGTGTTTGTATGAATTAGCGTTTTTACAGCTGTCAAAGCCATAGTTTTGAGTTTTACGTAAAAAATACTTATCGTTAGATATACATTTTTTCTTAAAATGTAATGTGATGAGATGGCGATGAGTGATGTGTATATAAAATTGTAAACTACCCTACGCAAAGTTACGTATACCTACTTCCTCACTAAATAATGTAGGAGACCCTACCACATATATTTAATGTGTAAGTAAGGTACTTAAGTGAAAAGAAAGATAGTAAGTATAAAATTCATGAATGAACTGTCAGCTATTACTTATTATACTCATAATACTTACAATGTCGATTTTTAGCACAGTATATACACTTGTAGTGCAATAATTTTTGGTAGACAAATATTATAATTGAAATGCAAATTGTGTTAGATTGGCCCAAGCTCTTTCGCAATAGAATTCGCAATTGCCAAATATGTCAACTTAAATGATCCAGTTATTGATTAATATATTACTAATCGGATAATAAAATTGAGATTGTAAGTGGCAATAGTATTCCAGTATTTATACCCGAAAAAGTTACATGCTACACTTGTACTGTAGCGGGGGGAATACTACGCGAACCGATAGTTTGTATATGAAATATTATAATTCTTACAGGTTTTGCAATAACATTAAATTACCAAGTACAAGTGTAGCATGTAACTTTTTCGGGTATAAATAAACCAATAAAACAATTCGGCTTTTTGTATATTGTACCTGACTGGCCGTAATGACATTAGCTATTGAAACATCCTGAATTCGAAATAAAACTCATATGTTTACACACGCATAGATAGGAACGGATATTTTATATTTCATAAAATAGGTACACTAACGGGTCTTGTGCATGAAGTTAACCCTTCTAATATTTATAACGATTTTAGATAGAGATTTGGCTCATTTTCAAAGATCTACAGGTGGTTGATGCTGAAACCTACAAATCTACTTACAGTGTTAGCGCGCAAACCTGCAACTTTACTTAGCTTGTTGGCGTGCAAACCTGCAACTTTATTTAGCTTGTTTCGTACCTTAGATCTCGATTTAATACTCCCATTTTTGCAAAAGAACGGATTTTTTAACGTGGCAAGTTTCCCCTTGCCAAACCTAATCTATATTATACTTATATAATATCATTTGAAAATGACAATAATATTACGCAACGTTTATGTTTTTAAATTATGTACCATGTATTTAGTACAATAATTAAAGAGTGATTTTATGCTATATGTAAAAAGGTAATTAATTATTTAAGCTACAGTGTTATTTTTGATTTCGATCTATATTATCATATTATGAGGAATAAACAATTATTCATTATTATATTACAAGAGGATTTTAATTGTGTTTCTGCGTATATTTTGGTGGCCAAACAATGTAGGGTTGCTTACTATGGAGTTTTATGTTTACTTACTTTTACCTGCATCATTCAATTATTGTAAAAAATAATACAGATTTTTCTACTACTAAATACTACAGAACTACAGATATTATTTATTGTGGACTGTCACACATCAAAATCACGCACGTTAGACCCAGATTATTTAAAAATGTTGAAGAATTGTAGAGGTGCAACTTGCAACAGTAGGATATAGGACATAATATGACTGTGCATCCCAAACAATTAGGAATGTCATGATGAGACGTTTGTCAGTTTGTCTAAAGATCTAGTGGATTGGATTCTGTCTGCCGGCTATGCTACGGCTTTGTCTATTTCATCTTGTCTTGTCTAATCATCCGACGCATCTTACATTTCCGCCCTTAACCTTTATGTGATGCGTAAAATGGATTCGGTTTGATTTTGATACTCACTGCTTGATCTTATAAACATCCATGCTTATTGAACGATGTGAAAATGAATTCGAAATGTATGTTATTTTTAAATCTACCTTAGATGATGCATTTAGCCAGTGACCGGGTAAAAATAATTCTAATGATAATAACATTTGCATAAAATTATTTATATACAGATTTCTCAAAGTAAAAATGTGCAAAGTATGTTATTTTTTACAATTACTACATATTCAGGTGAATTAGTAATATTTCGAGGTTAATGTCAAAATTTTCGTGCTTTTTTCAAAAATTCATTTAAAGATGATAAATATCTTGTCTTAGTGTAACTTTTTCTAAGAATTTTGTTTTGCTCATACATAGTCAATATTAAAAAGTTAAATTCTACACTATCTTACATTTATGCCCATTAAGAAGCCTGCGACTATATGACATTAGCACAAATTCCAACTTCCATCCAACTGCTATTTAACAATAAGTAAGACTTATCGTTACACATAAAGAATTCAATGCACTTTAATGTCTGTAGCTGTACTTGCACAGAAATAACATTTAATTCACAAGACAGCACTACAAAAGATTGGAAAATTTTCATGGGAATATCAATTCAATTCAAAAATCCTAATTCTTCTGTTGAAAGGACGAGCGAATAACTAAATAAGCAACTATACATCACAATCTTCATACCCGTCTTCTTACACACGACATAGCTACTCATTTATAAGCAAATCTCTTTAAATTTTAAATTCCCTTATAGGAATAGTAATTCTATTGTACTTCATTGTGTTGTTCCCTTCTCTGACTCTGTGTTTTGTTTGTGTACATACATATACCTCTGTATCCAAATCCAACTACAGTCATCGCATCATCGTTCTTTACACAAGTATCGTTAGCAGTTGCAAAAATTCTGATCAGGAGTTCACTAACCTATCCGTGACAAATTTTCTCCAAAAGGAAACAGAAAAGTACTCACACACTTCAATTGACTCCTCCATCCAATCCACATCATCTCCCTGCACTGAACACTGCAGTGCACAACTCTGTAAACTAATCTTATCTTCATCACCTTTAAATATAATCAGATTTTATGGTTGTAAATCCACTATCCACCTTTATCTTCCTTATTTACTATTACTATTTGAATCCAAATTCCATTTTGGATTGTTTGGAAAATAAAACCAGAAGAATTGCACAATTAATTCTAGAGAATTCTTAACAGATTTACTTACACATTTATATTTAGAAAAAGGTCAACGAAAAATTATTGAATATTTACCGTCTGCAGACATTATTTTGCTTTTTGTACTATAAAACTATTCACCGAGGAAAAATGCTACTCCAATTACCTTATCAATTAGTATAACTACTTTTGCTAGTAAAAAAATAAGAATTCTTTCCAAAAATGCTATAAACATAGGTATTTACATAAAAAATGTGTACATGTATCGACCACCAGCAAAATTATTGAGAATTTCATATAAGAGATGACTAGTAGAGATTTTAGAAACATATAACTTGCATAATACAGTTATGGACCAATCTGCAAAATACAATCTGTATGAATACCTTCATAAAAATAGATCATAAAAATCTAAGCTGCTAAATAGAATATAAAATATTATACTATTCGTACAGATCTGTAATTTCAATATAAATACTGCATGTATGTACTCGCATTTAGAATTTACGACTATCATGTCTTGGCCTGGCTTTGCTTGGCTGTCTGTTTGTCTATTGTTAATTAATTGTAACAATTTGTAACATGTTTTTCTTTTGAATTCAGTCCAGTCTATCTATTTAGTAGGTATATTGCATATATAAAATAGTTTATGCTCAATACAATATCACAAACAAAATATTCTACGTATGCCATTACAAATCCTTTGACGCAAAGCAACAAGTTGGTCTTAATTAATTACTTTGTTTGACATAACCAATTTGCAATGCACTACGTAAGAAGCAGTAACAAAAAAGCATTAACACAAATATTATGTCGCGTCCTGCATTGAATCTAATAACATAACGCTTACAAAGACAGAAACAGAACAGGACAGTGAAACAGACCATTATGTAGAAACATATACTGTAAGTACCACAACACAATCCTCTCTGTAAATACAAAAGTATGAGCATCATGACAAAGTGTTTCTCAATTCAGTTATAAATTCTAATTCTGTAGAAGGAGTGAGTGTTTAAATGAATTATTATGTTATGTTATGATAGGATGTGATGAATGGAAAGAGAATCGAATCGAATTCTGTTGTTTTGTTGTAAGTATGCGCACAAAGTATAAAAATGTCTACAGTTTACTTTACAGTCTATGTACAATATTTGTGTACAAAGACAGAAGAGAAGTGTATTTATATTTAAGTTTATATAAATAGTATTGACGAAATACATAGGGAGGCTGAGACTTACGTGTTTTAGATCGCGGCTCTCGTGGTCCGTCCACCGTCACTTTGATCGCTTTGTTATATGTCGTCACTTGCGGTGGACTCGTTTGCACAGTTATCGTCAGGGTGAAACTTTTGCCTACAGGAAAATATTATATTACATTAACTACATGCAATACAATACAATGAACACAAGTATGGTAACAAATGCACACTAAAGAGATTCTTCTTCACTAAAATACACTAAATAAACCAAACTAACCATCCATATACTATTCCATACCACAGGACACAATAATATCTACTTAGTAGTTGACTTGTATTAGATTTCCTGTAAATATCTAGCTTATATTTACTTATACGCTTAATTTGCACGCATTTGCTTGTTGAGAATAGCCATAGCTTAGTTTTCATACACAAAAACAAATATTTGGTATGAAAAATGTTGCCATTCTTATTATTATAGGTACCTTAGCTAAAATGCATGTGTTGATTTGATTTTAGATTACTTTGAAACACGGTACATGATGTACGTATCCGATTATGAATCAAATTAGCAAGAAATTTAGTACAACATACGGCTACTATACTTCTGTGTACAATTTCACATGTCTATTACTAATTTAAAATGTAGACATACACAATTAATTGGGATTTTTAATTTGTTTAATTTACTGCCCTCAATTTCAAAATTGTAATATGTTACTATTTCTACGTAGTAAGATATTAGATTCAAATAATACGTCCTCGTCGTGCCAGAATATGTTATAATTAATTAGGATGGGGCATGCTATAAAAAATACATTGTTTTGTGAAGAGATAATGTAATGTTACATGACATGACTTCTTTAAACAATTCTGGAGAATTCTAAAATTGTACAGTTAAAGTTAATGAATGTACTGTATTTGTAAATCCCTACCTCTTCCGGAACGTCCAACAAATCGTAAATCATTAAATTTAGCAATTTGATTTTTCATTAGAGCTTGGCCATTCCTTAGCTCGGCACAGTAATTCTCATCATTCCCAGCACGGATGGTGACAATTGTCCCGTCGTTTACATCTCCTAAAGCAATTACCTGTAAGGAAACAGAATACTGAATATGCAAATATGTTTTAAGTTGGTAAATGCTTCAACATAATTTTGAGTGCATACTATATGGAAAAATTATTTATAAACCTAGAAGAATCATTGTTAATTGCGTGATATAAATATATTATATAGCTGCATAATTTTTTATAAGCAATGAGTTTATTTTTCTTTAAGATGTTGATAATCTCTCCAGTTGTTTCTAGCTTTGTTTAATATGCTTTTAAGTTTTCTCAACTTTTGACTTTGTGATATATATATTAATTAACTTTGAAACCAATGTGTATTAAGTATTACTATATAGGTTATTTTAATATTCATTATGATATCAGATTAAATGAAATGAAAAAAGTTCATAATGTCCACTAGCAGACTTATTTTTTATGTTTGCAATAGCTATTCCTAATTTAGCAAGCTGTAAAATGAATAAAACTGATAGAAAAAAGTTTTCTTACTTTAAAAGCTCCAGGTAGAGTCTTATTGGATCTCCAGTGCCCGGGTAGGACCGAGCATAGAAAATAGGGACTGCCCGTCTTGACTAATTCTCCGGGATGCTCTGTAAGTGCCTGAGTCATGGCATGGTCTGTCCACCAGTACTCATTCGTATCACTGGACATCTTCTGATTTTTTGACAACGTCATTGATCAATTAGTTAATTTTTATTCCCTTTTCCACTCTAACACATAATTTTTAAACTAAATCATCCCCTGAACTAATTTATACTTAAGATTATAGTCTTATCAGTCCGTTTAGAGTTATATTTTTATTTCACTTCGCCCTTTTTTCTCTGTCGGTAGGAATGAACACTTTTAAAGCAAACGTTTCATAAATATTGTTCACTTTTACTCATACAACCAATTAAATAAAGTCACAACATTTGTTAAGAACAACCACAAGCACTTTATTGTATAGAATATAATTGCATTGAAATTTTTGAAATGCTAAAACCCGTATTTTTTATTTCAAAATGGATCTGCAGCTTGTAGAGTAGATGTAAAGTATAAGATGTACTAAGACTACATCGGCCATATTTTGTCTATAGGTACTATACAGTACTCGCTTTGCAAAGTAGAATATCATGAAGATCTTGCTTATTGTAGTTGTAGTACTATATTGTGTTGAGAAAAGTCTAGCGAGGAGAACAGAACAGATTCACGAATACTAGAATATTGTACAACGCAGTGAGAATGAGACTCAGCTTCAACTGAACTGTGTATGTGGTGGATTGGATTGGAATGAAGAATGGGGAAAGTGTCACGCAAGCAAGAATTCAATTGCAATTGGCTAGTAGTGTACACAACACAGTACAATGTAATTTTTTAACTCTTTTTCTTATTTCTATACAAGTTTTATAGTACTACAACTTAAATACTACGATTTCACATGCTAAAACAACCGGTTTTCCTATAAAAAGTCTCGATTTTCTCAAATTTCCGTCAAAAATCTTTAAATTGAGACAATATTCTTTCCGTAAAGAAATATCTTTACGTATTCTTCACTTAAGGGCACAGTTTTGGTCTTCTTGATGGATTAAGCTACCCCTTTTTGAGTAAATTAATTAGAATCTCTCTAAAATTGTGCCAAATAATCTTTGGTTTCTGAATTGAGATGAATTTCTTCAGTGTTTAAAATCAAATGATGAATTATCTTGAGGATTTCTTTACATTTAATATTTTACTAACTACAATTAACTATGTAGTGTTTAAATAGAATGAGATTAATGCTGCAGGTCTTGTAAACGAGTGCAAGTGCCCGTGTGAGTGTGTTTGTGGAAAGCGTGGTCTGGTGCAACAAGAAGGCAGTCTACAATACGTATGGGTATGAAATGAGCTAATGATTCCCTTTTTGTATGTACAAAGTTGGTGTTGGTACAAATACAAGTACAACACAGACACAAAAGAGTACATTACATGCATACAATGTAATGTAATGTAACTCTGTATTATAAATTGTAAGTTGTACGTGTAGCTAGTGTATTAAGTAGTGTAAGTTGTAAGTGTAGTGTGGATGTGGATGGGATTCACTCACTCACTCACAATTATGTGGGGTGGTTTGATTTGGCTTTAGAAGGAAGGCTCTCGGCTCTCCTCAATTGACTTGCTTCTCTTTCTCATCCTTTCTTACTAGAATTAGAATGTAATTTGCCTCCTATTATATTTTCTTCCCCATAATATCCATTCCCATACTCATACTCGCACAACACTATTCAATTCAGCTTATATCTTTATACTTATTCTCTTGTCCACACTACAGATACAATACACTACAACACAACTACACTTACAAAGCTGATTACATTGTAATATCTTACCAATAGTTCAATGTAATAAGAATGCTATAGTTTTCTAGTACATTGTATTGTATGCATAAGGATTTCCGATGAACCAATATGAAATTTTTGGAAAATCTAAAAAAAGACGAAAACTGGACCTTAAAAGCGAAATTGGATAAATGTATACAAAATTGTGGAACAATATAATTGTCAATAGAATATCTTTCGTTTATAAATGATAGCTACAACTAAATTCCAATATCTACATACTTTCATCCTCTAAATGAAGCAATTAAAAAAAATTTCCGACAATTATTATGCTTATTTTGATAGATTTTGCCACATATCGTATTTACCTAATATAATTAATCTGAAGATGTGTTTAATTACATTCAATTCGCAAGGAATTCAATTAATTTGACTTACTACTGATAGCCAATAATAAATGATGCCTAGTACAAATTGTTATTTGATTTTTATGTCAATCAAACTAAATACATACTTATACAGATTGAACCAAAATCTGCAATTCAGGAGGACATAATTTTACATTCAATTTCCTCCTTGTAAGTAAATTAAAGTATGCATCATATTAGTACTATAAAATTCTGCAGTAACATTTACGCTAAGTACGATAACTTGCTGATTTTACACTTTGAATTGAATAGGTCAAAGTATCTGTGGCAAAGTAGTAAACATTTAGATACAATGCATAACTATAAAATATTTTATAATGCCGATAGTGTGGTTAACTTTGTAAAAAGACTCGTAGCAATAGGATATGATGCTTTATATTGTTTTTGCGAATTCAGGAAGAACGAAGTTTATTATAACACTTAGCATTTAACACTAAATTTTTGAAGTTAAAGATATGTAAGCAAAGTATAGAATGTTCATGAGTATTTATCAAAATATTTAAAATTTATGTATGTAAAATGTAGAATTGTTTTTTCTTATGTAGCAAGTAAGGTGTAAATTGTTACTATATCTTTCATGTAAGATTAATATGTGGAGAATAAATATAGAGAACTTGATATGTATGTGTATGTTACATACTTTCGTGAAATATTGTGGATTGGATAGTTTATGCATTCAGTACAAATAAATTAAAGTACTGTAGTATGTAGTTCTTATAAGTTTCTTAGGTTTGGCTTAGCTGTCAATCCATTATTTCTACAAGTTCAGTTCAGTTTGAAATTGGAATTGTAGAAGTTTCTTCGTCGAGAAAATGAGGCGAGAAAGAGTTTTGTGGTCTGTGCGATTTGCACCTTTGCAGGAGGAACTTGTAATTTTCTAGTCTATCTCTGCCATGTCAAACTAGTCTTTAGCACCAGAGCAGGACTACTATAAGTATATAGTATTAAGTAGTTCTCCTGTGCTTTACTGACTGTGCTCGAACCTATTTTATTATTATATTATACCCAAGAAATAAAGTTACTTATTGAAATTCATTGTATTTCAGTATAAACTTAAAATAAGGTTTAGGACACGCATGCAACTAAATTTTAGGTTGGGGTCATGCACACGTCAATGATTTTGGATCTTCATTGATCAAGAATAACCCCGATTGCACTATCAAATAGCATAACTTTATAATTCCTGAACAGGCTTTGCATGTTTTCACAAATATTTGCAAAAAATTGTACAAAATTTAAGCATTTTTAAGTAATTTGGATTTTCATTGAACTGCTTTATACATTTTGGTAAAAGATTGCAAAAATTATTGATAGATTATCGAGTCTAAAAATATTCCGACAGTTTTACACTTATTTTTTAAGTAGTAAAGGATATTCCATAATCTACAGGTGTATTTTAACAAGATTTTGGCGAATATTTAGCATAATTCATTTAAAATTGCAAATATTTTAGTTTATACCATATTTCAGCTTTTTTGCATAGCTTTAAGCGTTCAAATTCTTCAGTTTTTTCGTTTCGTATTTATTTGTTCTTGAGGGTCGTGCATATCCGAGCCCCGGCTATAGTGCAGACTTAACTTACAATGTAGTCGAATAAATTGTACAACAAATAATTTCGAAGGAACGCATCAGAAAACTCAGTGAAGTTTGAAGTAGCACTTTGCACTTAACTAACAATTTAGTCAAAGAATAATGGAAGCTTAACGTTTCTTTCTAACAAACCTACCTAACCAAACCAAGCCAAACCACCACACAACTGTACAATAACACTACAAAACACTAACACTCCCAATTTCAATAATAATCCTGACTTTACTTTGCTTTACACTCGCTCAATTCAGCTACTTACATATGAAATTAAACAACGTAGTAAATAAGATAGAAATTATATCTTTAAGCATTTCATGTAGCAATTCAAACGTAGAAACACATAAAAATTTCGAAGGAACGCATCAGAAAACTCAGTGAAGTTTGAAGTAGCACTTTGCACTTAACTAACAATTTAGTCAAAGAATAATGGAAGCTTAACGTTTCTTTCTAACAAACCTACCTAACCAAACCAAGCCAAACCACCACACAACTGTACAATAACACTACAAAACACTAACACTCCCAATTTCAATAATAATCCTGACTTTACTTTGCTTTACACTCGCTCAATTCAGCTACTTACATATGAAATTAAACAACGTAGTAAATAAGATAGAAATTATATCTTTAAGCATTTCATGTAGCAATTCAAACGTAGAAACACATAAAGCGACTAAACGTAAACTGAAATTTATTGTTTTAGATGGAATACTTTGTGTCTATCTGTTTTGTACATAATGATTTATACATTCAAATAATACTACTTAGTTTTTCACACATTTCTTACTGAATTACAAAATCATTGATACATACATTACATACATACATAATCATTACAATAGAATTTGGTGCATGGAAACATGTAAGAAAATTATTGAACTAAATTATACACCTAGAACATGTATCATGTATGTAAGTATATGTGCAATAGATATTGTTTTTTCCTTCACAAAATACGCAGTTATAAATAAATTGTTAGAAACATTCCATTTACAGC